>WWET01001881.1:142806-153377 GCA_011038615.1 Limnodynastes dumerilii | reverse complement strand
TAATATATGTATAAAATTTTTACTGCTTAAATGTGAAAGGATTCCATGAATATAACTGCTCAGGAAACCTGACTATACCTAATGCATTAAAAGTGATTGTCCCAAAAGTTTAAACAATGATGACAATAAAAAAAATGCTTCTTATTATTTATTTCAGAAGCATAGTATATAAAGAAAGGATTTAAGTCAATACTAACTGCATTTGGCTCAGTAGTTTTAATGTAATTTTTTGTTTCTTTAAATGTGTGTAAATTATTATTTTTGTCAGTTGATAAGTATAAATGGAAAATGTGTACATTTAATTGAATGTAAAACACTATGACAAAGCAACAATTTATGCTCTTTCCAATAAAGTGAAACATTTTTTGTGTGCTTTACATATTTCCTGGTGCATTAAAAACTTACTTAAGCTATTTAATTGCAGCAATTATTTACAACAAAAGGGGCACACATTTATCAATATTGGAAACTCTGCTTTTTGTCAGTCAACAGCTCTCCGTCTATTGCCAAAGTTTATTTTGTGCTATCAGAAATTATGAAGTTTAGCGTTTCCATTAATACCATCTGGACATTTTTCCTCCATGAAATAGACAATTAAAATAGAACGCTTTGGAGTAAGATATTGACAGCAGGCTATATATTATCCCATATGCTGCTTTTTCACAGCAGAATGCCAAATGCATTGTAAGACTAGCAAGTTTTCCTTCATTTTTTTAGCATATAATTATACTATGACATAACGGAGATGCAATGAGGATCAAAAGTATTTGTAAACATCATGGTCCAGACTCACAGTTACGTAGTTTTCGTCTTACGTACGTTGTTTTAAGAATTGAGCTACTACACATGCATATGCGTAGCTACTACGTAAATATTTACACTATCTCCATACCATTTTGTATGTAGATTCTCTAGACTGCGCTTTTGCAATCTATGTACAGAAATGGTACGTAGATAGCGTAAATAAGCTACTATGCATGCGTAGTAGCTCAATTCTTAGAACAACGCATGTAAGACGAGAATTATGTAACTTTGAATCCGGACCTATAAGCCTAAACATCTACAACTGAAATGGTTTTGCTATACATGCACCTGACTTTGCTGTTACTTTCCACCTCTGGATCAGTGCCCAGAAGTGATGTTTTGTAGCTTTACTATATTACACAGTTACAAAACTAAAACTTTTCAGTATTTGTGTACTATATGCAAAAGTTAGTTATTAGGCTGAGGTGTAATGCAGCAGCAAATAAAATAATAGTATAGTGTAATATATATTGAGTGTTGTTTTATTTTTAGACAGATTTGTTTATTGTTAGATGCGTATGTCTGTGTACTTACTATAAATAGGGGTTTCGTTGCTTAAATCTTCACTATCCTATACTTACACCAGCAGACCCTCCAACATGACCCATTCCATTAGGTACAAAATGCTCCACTCCTGAGCTTTCAACTGTCAGTTACTATGGTAACCACTTTTGTTGAAAATAACTATGACCCAGATCCAGAACAACGCTTGTGAGCGAATTTACGCGTGGCGGAGTCGTAAAATCGCCTTTTAGTAAGTACTGCGCATGCGCACCATAGAAAATACGCACCGTAATGTAGCGTAAATATGAACGTATGGGCCATTCATGTATGTTTCACGTAAATACTTACGTGTGGGCGTGCCAATTTTACGCTTCACAAAAATACGTCTGAAATAAGTAATGTAGGCGGGGGTTTGTATTTAAAGTGCACAGTATGGGCGTGCTTAGCTGCGTAAATACGTGTTGCCCATATGTACGTGTGCGGATCACATCGGTTACGTTGCCAAAAGTTAAGGTAGGGTTTGGAAAGCGTATCTTGGACAAAATACGTACATTCAAGGGGTGTGACAAGGGGAGTGTATAGAAGGTACTCGCGTAAATACGCTACGCGAGGAAACGTATTGCAAATGTAGTTTTGGATCTACCCCTATGTTTTTAAAGCATCAGTTAATAAATTTAAACCAGGTGAGTGACAGTTGGAAGCTTAGGAGCGGAGTATTCTGTACCTAATGGACGGGGTCATGTTGAAGGTTATTCACCAGCCCTGAGCTGGTGCAGAATTTTAGAAGGAAGTGCAAGGAAACAGGGCTGCACTCCTGCACTAAACCACTCACATTCTCATTTTAATATAGTGGTTTCACAATATCACAGTTTCACAGATACCTTGTGTCTGCTATTTTGTGCTCTCTCCTGTTGTGCATATGTGCAGTTCAGTTCTAAAAATCTTGTTTAGCTCCTCACATTGGCCATATGCAGGAGACTGTAGGTAATGGAAATTAGAGGATTTTTCATATAACATACAAATGTTGACAATGAAAAAACGGAAATACCCCTAAGTGCTGCTTGTAGTGTTTGTAAGTGCATGTATAAAGTAACCTAGATGTAATGTTTGCACTAGGTGTATGCTTCTTTTCTCATTAGCATTATATTGATGTAGACATTCTTGCACAGTGGTGTAGGGTTGGAGAATGCACCAGCATGACCTCATCTTCTGAACACCTGTCTGGGGAATGGAGTTCGTGGAGTACCTGCAGCAGAACATGTGGCACAGGCGTTCGCAGCAGACAACGCAAATGTCTTAGGTAATGTTATAAGATACTCATTCTTGTTCTGTAAACCACCTACATGTTACTTTTACAGCTGTTGGTTTCTTTTTATGCATATCAAATTTTTGTCTATTCTATTCTAGTCAAGACACTGAAGGGCGACAGTGTAATGACCCCAAAATTCAGTACAAAGTATGCGAGAACCCAAGATGTCCTCCTGGAGTGCCAGAATTCAGGGACTGGCAATGCCAGACCTTCAGCCTCCGGTCATCTTACCCAAAGCATAAGCACAGGTGGCATGCAGTCTTTAATGAAGGTACGGCGATAGAAAGACTTTTGTTTATACATTTTTTTTGTACTTTTTAATATAAAAATTGTAATTTGAATATTTTGGGATTTTTCCCAGTTACTATGCATTTCATTTGGATTGTGAGCGTTTTCCCACCATGGTTATGGTAAACTCATAGTAAGCACTGACTGTGGGAAATCTATCTGTGTGAGTGGAAGTGCATACAATGTGTATGTATGTCTGTATAGTGTGACTCAAAGCTGGTGGATCCCACTGAATCTTTTTTCTAGCCCAAGACATCTTATTATAGATGTTCCACAATTTTATTCTTTAAATGTTTATTATATTCATGCATACGGTTTTACAAACATAACTATCATTTTATCACTTGAATTTCTGATGTGCAGAAGTTAATGTGATGTGATGTGCAAAACCTTTGGTTGTCTCAAGCTTTTATAGCAGGGATTGACATCATTTATAAAATATAGGGGCCAGGGCTAGATATGAAGTCTGAGCTCTGTGCAGGTATGACTCTGCCTGTGTCCATGGTTGCATTGCATACTGGTCATCTGCCCCTGACTTATTCTGGGGGTGTGGGTCCACGCACAGAAAATCAGATTTTTAGAAAAATCTGATTCTTCCCAGCCAGTTGCGAACTGACTGAGATTTCAATTGCATATGCAGTGATGAGGCATAGCAATCAATCCACGGAGCACCGGAAGCTCAGTGGTGCGAAAAGTAGTAAGAAAATAGTCCCCCACTCCATTCCCTAATTCCTACCCTAACCCTCCACTCTCACTACCCTAACCCTAACCCTCCCTTCCTGGCAGCCTAACCCTAACCCTCCCTTCCTGGCAGCCTAACCCTAACCCTCCCTTAATTGCAGCCTGACCCTAACCCTCCCTCCCTTGCAGCCTAACCCTAACCCTCCCTCCCCTGCAGCCTGACCCTAACCCTCCCTCCCCTGCAGCCTGACCCTAACTCTCCCTACCCCTACAGCCTGACCCTAACCCACCCTACCCCTACAGCCTGACTCTAACCCTCTCTACCCCGTACAAATAATTTACTCACCTGTCACTGGTCCGGTGAGCACCAGCAGAGGTGAGGCGGAGGGATATCGCGCCTTGCAAAAGTGAATGGGTGAAGTAAGCCGAACGGCATACTCACTCATTCATTTAAAAAAAAGTAGAAAAAGGTAAGTATTCGAAAATGGGACATCCAAAAAGCAACTTTCGGATGTCCCATTTTCGGCAATAAGATTTTCTTAGCGGGCAGTGTAACCGCTGTTTACTAAATGTAGTTCGCATTAAAATTATTTATATTTTTTTTAATACTTTTTTTTATCAATTTCAAAAATATATGCATACAAACTCACAAGTACAAATTTAAAAATGTAATATATATCACCAGTGGTGTTCCTTGTTCATATGATATAAAAAAAACATCATCATCATCATCATCATCATCATACTGATGCTCCTTACCAGTCTCTGGTAAGACCCGACGGATACACTGTGCATGCACAATGTTTTTCAAGCCAGAACTTATTTCACAAACAATGGGCCACTGCACACGTTGCCCAGCCCAGTAGCTGAAGATTGCCATGCTTTGTAATCCGGCAAAAGTTTCAAAGATGGTGCCCAGCTCAGAGCCTATCGTGGGACCTCACTGGAAAAGTGAGTATTCATAAATATAAAATCTATGCTAGCCAAATTCCCTGCGAATAGAAGCATGATTAACGCATGGAAGCGTTAATAGTAAATAGAGCCTATAGATCGTAATTACTATTGTGAGAATTAACCTTCTCCATACACACATTGAAGTTAATCTTCAAGAAGATTAACTTTATCCAGTAATATTTAACCTATTAAAATAATGCTAATCGTGGCAATTGCCACTAATATGAATAAGAAGAAACACAAAAGAAAAATATCACCAGCAAAAAAAGAAGCTAAAGATCTTCACATATGACAATTCTTGAAATAATAAATATCAGTTTAATATGCTGTTAGTTGTAAAATATTTCAGACCAATGCATGCACTGTTCTAAGAAGTGGCCCTGATATTGAGCCGGAGAGCTCGAGAAGAAACTGCTCCTACAAATGTCTAGGTAGCAATGCATCAGAAATAGGAAAAAAAGCTGGTATGAAGGAGTGTGTACATTTTCTTCAAACACACAAGGCGAAATTACAGCGCTGGAATCCAACTGAGAATAATTACTTGTTGGCGTTAACGAATGGCATGGATGGCACTCAAAATTTCCAAACCACATTTAATACAAAACTTAATATAAAACGTAATAAATAAACAAATAAATAGTAAACAATATACATGCGATAAAATTGTGAATCTCACTATAATTCATACTAGATGTGATAGCCACAATAAAAGACTTAATTCGTGAATCACCTATACTCGGTACCAAATATTTATAGCAGTTTAAATCAGGCACTTTTGATATATTCCACAAAAATGTAGACGATCCTTATGTTACCCAGTTTGCATTTGGGAATTTTTCTATTTTGTCCTGTTGTCGTCAAATAACTACTATATTGAATGCCTTCTAATAGTAGCTGTTAGGTAGCGGTGCTGCCTGAGTGTCCAGCCCGGCAAAACTCCGTTCTCCTAAGTATGTGTGATGAAACATGACTACATACAAATACCTTTTTATTTCAACTGTGTATGGGCTGGTATTCAACTGGGACAAAGTGGATTCCCTTTGGTATATGTTCCCAGTTCAGAACATTCTTACTCTTACAATGCAAGTGGGTTCTTAGGTATAAATATAGTCCATATTCAGAGCCCACACAAACTTTCAATGCCAGTAGTGGTTTATAACCAGAGTCGTCTTACATGTTTTGTCTGTGTCTGCAGACTTCTTCAGAGCATCAACGCCAACAAGTAATGATCCTCATTTGAATTCCAGCGCTGTATTTTTGTCTCTTTTATCAATGCATTAGAGTTTGCTAATGGGGATGGATGAGAGGCCTGTAAAGATCTGCCTTTTCATAAAATCACGCAGTTTTTACTAAATAAAAAAAAAACGACTATTGTTATATTTTTAAATGATAAAAATTATAAATATACTCCATGAACACGATAAGCTAAAAATGATGGGTATGGGTCGGCGGTGAGAACAGCCCCTTTGCAATAGGGCCGTTTTCAACCAGCCGTTTTCGACATGGGTCCAAAATCGATTACACCTTCCCGCAGAATAGAGGGAATTGAAGATCTCCAGCATGAATCCCCAACCCTTATCCTAATCCTCACCTTGACCCTCCCCTTCTATAACCCTAACTCTCCCTTCCCTGCAGCCTGACCGTAACCTTCCCATTCTATGATGGATCTCTTCCCCGCAGCCTAACCCTAAGACTCCCCTCCCCACAGCTTAACCCTCAGACTCTCCTCCCCACAGCCTAACCCTAAGACTCCCATCCCTGCAGCCTAACCCTAAGACTCCCCTCCCCGCAGCCTGGCCCTAAGACTCCCATCCCTGCAGCCTTACCCTCAGACTCCCCTTGTAGACTAACCTCCTGTCCAGTGTGGCGAGTCTTCGGCGGATTTGCAATAGTTTTGCTGCTGGCTGCGTTGGGGTGCTGCACCTGGCTTCAGAAAGCAAATAAATGTGTAAGTTGCTGAAAAATAAATTCAGTATACTTACTCATTCTTTATGAAAACATTCTAATTAGGTAGATTTTCAAAATACAGATAGTTTAAAATGAGCTGTCTGTATTTCAAAATTCTGATCATACCGGGGAGCGGAACCCCAAAATTATACAATTATTTTGTTTTCACTATGGAAACTCAAATAACCTGGTCCCTAGACAGGTGGCCACCAACACAGATTCCTATACAATAGAATTATAGCACGTGGCAGCAATTCATGGATGCTAATTAGATGGCTAAATCCTTGTAAATTCTCAGGAAAAACAGAAGAAAGCCTTTTAAACATACAAGATTTCACTTTTCATATTTTACACGTCCCATTACAGACCAGCAGTAAAAGTTATAGCCCTCATTCCTATAAAATACTCAGACTTCCAAAGGCTCATCTTACTTTTACATTTATGTAAAGCACTTTAAACATATGGATTAATACAGTTGTTTCAATATCACATTTAAAACAGATGGGAAAGTAATTATTTGCTTTAAAATTTGTATAAACCTGGTGATCTCCCCTTAATATTATAACAGCAATGAAAGCGCTAAGCAGGCCTGTGTTATTTATTGAAGGGTAATAAACTAAGCAATGGAACTTAGTGTAGATTTTGAGCACTGAAGTCTTCTGTCACGTTACACTACTTGTAAATATGAAAAAAAAGATAAGTGCTTTATTTAGGCAGACTTAACTATAAAAACCACAATCTGGAAATGACATCCATGTAAATGGTAGTAATGGTAAAAATTTAATGACAATGGTGACTACAAAGTTAGAACCTATTTTTAGTAATATTTACTTAGTTGTACAAACATTTTATGGCCTATCTTTGAAGTATATATATATACTTAATAGCACACAAAGGTCTCTTATTCTTCTTAATCTAGTTTCCTAGTGGTTATAGGAATTACTCGTTGACTAAAGTGTTTCTCAATAGACATTGGATGAATGCAGATTGTTGAAAAAAATAAAGCATTCACAGTATAAATGGACATTTTTTACATCAAAACTATTAAATGTGGAGAAATTTAAAATAATGTTTTCCCTTATGTTAAAATAATTTAATACACAAAATGTCATTTACTACATTTACAGGACAAAGATTCTAAACATGTTCCTTAACAATGATGGAAAAACACATCATACATTCAACAACAAGCCAAAATAATAATAGTAATAATAATAATAATAATAATAATAATGATAACAATAATAATAATACATTTATTTAAATGTTTATTAAATTAATTTTAACTGTTTTCATACATTTATAGTTACTTATTCTGCAAAATCAACCCCCCAATTTACCCAAAATAAAGTAAAAAGAAAAAAAAAATACTTTTCTACAACCAGGAACCAGAATTTTGTCCCACATCAAGTGCATGCAAATCCATACATGCAAATTCTCCTTGTGTGTGAATTGTGGATATGATATAAAGTAAGATATAGTTTAAATGGATGCAAGGAACAGCAACCATTACAGCAACGTTAAAAAGCAACAGAACACAAAATAAGAAACACGTGTCACTTTTACATAATATGGGGGCATTCCAATTGTGCACATAAGTTTGACTCATAGGACAGGTGGGGATCCGATAGCGCATAAACATGGACCTGATCCTCATTTAATAAAGATAAGGGAATTAAAACCTCTTGCGTAAGTCCCCTAAAACGTGAAATCTGTGCATGCGCATGCCAGATTTTATGCTACGGATCTCCTAGCATTTAGATCTCAGACATGTGAGGACAGGCATGTCAATTAACTGACAGGGGAGGTGATTGCAGTTTAAACGGACGCAGATCTGTGCAGGGAATTTAAGGCAGGGTTCTGGACACATGTTCTGGGCGAACTCAAGAAAGGGCTATCACGTGGCGTCTTGTGAACAGAGCCATGGCTGTGCATATCACAGCCAGCTCTGTTCAGGCAGGGGGCAGGAGCGCTATGTGAAGGCTCCGCCCCTTGCTCCCACCCCACCAGCCTGCTCATATCGTTAGAGTGCAAGAGGATGGATGTCAGTGATTGACCCTCCTCTTAAGTACAGTATCGCAGCTGCCGGAATATGACGCCGTCGCCGGATATGACAGCAGCTGCGATAAACTGTGCTTAAGAGGAGGATGTCAATCACTGACATCCATCCTCTTTCACTGCACTTTGTGGGGGCCCTTTTTGTGTGGGGGTCCTGGGACGACCGCCCCGTGGTTAATCCGGCCCTGGTTCCCATTCATGTGTCTGCAGCCTCCCCAGTATCCCCTTACTTCCTTAAGGCAAGGTCTTCCAGTGCTTTTTCTCCAGTGCTTTTTCTTGCACCGTGGCACACTTGGCAACATTCCGTGGCACACAGATTTTTAACTTAAACATTTGTCAAATTATAACTTCTGAGGGTTTACTTAAACTGGAACGTTTTTAAACATTTGTGTTGGAGAGACCAGTTACTCCTTTAGATTTTACCTAATGGTTACAATTGTCTAATCAGAAAGTATGAATGGTTGCTAAGGAGGCTTACTGGAAGTCACCACTTTGACAAATATGGATAGGATTTAGTTTAATCTGAAGTGGAGTAAGGAACAGTAATATAGAAGGGCATTTGGCTAATGTAAGTAGGGTAAAAGCATTTTTTTTTTTTACAAAGCAACAGGCAAGTGTATTTTGGTCATTTAGCTGTTATATCCTCACTAATCTTTGGACTTATTTCTTGCTTTTCCTCCACTCCCAGCTTTCTTTCCCTCTCACAGGCAGTAATTCACTGTTACTGGCTTTTCCTTACTGTAGGAGATTATTGCTGCCACCCCCAGCATCACTTGCCAGCACCTGGATCTTCTTTGTTGTAGATCAGGGCTGCGGTTAGGTGACAGAACTCACAGGAGAACAGATTAGAGCTTTAGTTGGTCACAGGACACATGCAGGATGATGGTTTTATGCTCTTGCAGCCCTTAGATTGACTGATAAAGATCATAACACAGCAGGGGTTTATTAATTCCCCTGCTCTGTGAAACACATTAAATAAGATTTAGTTTTCAGTTAACGAATTAACATGGTAATGTAAAAAAAATTTATGAAAGGAAATTCAATTTAGACCTGTTGCTAGATAATAGAATCAGATACAAATAAGTGACCTGGTATTGTAAATACATTAATCACAACAGCCTCATTAACATATCAAAGACTGCCTGGCCCTAAAACTGTGTATAGCTAATAATCATTTTCCTGTTGCTATTCCTTTTCTTTATATCATAACATTGGCATATTTTGAATTTCCAATATATACTACATTAATGATATAACTGTAAAACACACACATAAGTGTTGGGAGATAGACCAGCAGTGCCAAAAGCCTATCTTAAATCTATGTCAATAACTAAAGCCCAATAATCTACAACTTTAGTTACCTAAACAAAAAATGTATAAGATTTGTGTGAAATTATCAGCCACATTGACTCCACACTCCTCGGGATCCTGTAAATTGCTGGATTATAAAAGTGTTTCATTCAATTTCGCTACTATTAATGTAAAGCTTACTAGACTGCAGACCTCTGCTGTACCCAGATTTCTGGGCAAGCACAAAATGAGACAGTCACCTTGGCCCCATGGAGTTCTGTTGGGTGATCATACTCACTGCCGTCCAAAGCGCATTGGTATGCATATTGGTACAGAAGTCTGGATCTTAAGGATACAGGTCCGTAGTAAACTTATAGCATGTGCACAAACATTATTGCAAAAAGATGGCGTTTTCCCGATACTAGTAATCAGAAAGCATCTCTTTTTCAAAGGTCTGGAACCAGTGCAATGTGCCTGACCATTGTGATTTATTTGTAAAAAAAACCCTTCTGTAAAGTCACTGCCCTGAAACTGATGTGCCAAAAGAAGGAGGAAACTAAGTGAACAGAAATGAGAGAAGGAAATCTTAGCTATTACATATAGCAGCATAATTGTCTTTTGCGGATGCACTAGTAGTGTATATACTTTGGGTGTAGGGTGGGCATTGAACATGGGCCTATAAATTCTTCCTCATCCTGACACCCAACCTGCTGAGATTGTAAACTATTAAAATATT
>WWET01001881.1:110285-126598 GCA_011038615.1 Limnodynastes dumerilii | reverse complement strand
GCGCATCCTCTCTCCGCCCGCCCAAACTCCCTAAGGTGGGTGGGGGGTGGGGGAGTATTTATATATTACAGTCTAGGGGCCAGATTTACTAAGCTGTGGGTTTGAAAAAGTAGAGATGTTGTCCATAGCAACCAATCAGATTTTAGCTGACATTCTCTAGTATGTAAAAAGAAAGTGGAAGCTAGAATCTGATTTGGTTGCTATAGGCAACATCTCCACTTTTCCAAACCTGCAGCTTAGTAAATCTGGCTCTAGTTGTGATTTTCGGCTTCCATGCGGATCAGTGGTTGTACGGACCACTGATCCGCAGAACAAACTTAAGACTGCATTATGGCAGCATAACTGTGCTAAGACCTGCACAAGAGAGAGGGGAGTGACATGGGAAATCACTCCTTTTTTATATGCGGACTGATAGACCTCTTACAGACCTCTGAATCCAGCCTAAAATCTGAGTCCGCTCCTAAGAATGTGTCTGCTCTGGTGAAGTGATGGAGATAAGTTGGTTGTAGGTCATGTTTGTGAGGTCAGTGATACAGGGAGAGAAGTAGATGTGGCTATGTAGGTGAGGGAGGGAAGTATGAACATGATTCTGTCTAGTTAAGTGACTGGCAGTGACAGGTCACAGCAGTAAAAAGATTATCCTCTTTAAATCAATGTATGTACCTCTTTAAATTTTTTTATATTTACTGATTGAGTTTAAACCTGTTTTATATTAAATGATCTAGACGTATACATTGAGGCAATGGTGAAATATGTTACATATATAAAACATTTTGCACTTTAAAAGGCATGTACATTGTTTAATTTATATCAGCACCGTGTCAGATCTTTTTCTGTAGTTTATTCTGCAAAGTACTACAACTGTTTTATTCCTTGTTTTAATGTTTATTTTACTGTGCTAATTTTAAAGTCAATTGAAACATTCTTTTTTATTTGCTTGTAATCTTAGATTACCTACATTTTCCATTATGTAATCATTTTTTCTCTCAATATCTAAAGTTTTGCGGCATCTGATGATTTTTCTAACTCCCGATCTTTGAAGGACTACAAATATGCCAAAATGTTATCTTATAGCTACTAAAAATGTAGAAAAGAATTGTTTGATGTTAAACGGACATTTCACTACAACCCCATTAAAAAAGTAAAGTATAACCACCCACTTTAAAATAGTTGCTGTGGATCGACACCCACTGTCTGCTGCTGGTCCCAGACATGCTTTCAAACAAGAAAACACAAAATGGTGGTTGCGCAAATCAATTTATAGGTTAATACAGACAGGAGCATGAAGGCAGCGATATGTCTGGGATCAGCATCTAAGAAGGGGTATTAAGTTTTGGTTTCAAAGGTTAGTTAGTTCACAATTTAAAAGCACAAGATATATGACCCAATTTAGGGACTCTCATAGAGTTCGCAGAAAGGCCTTGACGGTGGTTAGTGGCTTTCCATATATTTCCAAATAATGAAGAAGTCAACGTTAGGCGTAACATCACAGTACATTGCTTTAATCTGGCACATTTAAAACAATATATGCAAATTACCGTACTTCATTTTGAAAGAACATTTTATTGATGATGAAGTCTTTATATTTATTTGTACTCTAATTATACAGGCTATGTGGAGGCACTGGTGATACCGGCCGGTGCAAGAAGAATTAAAGTTGTAGAAGAGACACCTGCTCATAGTTATCTAGGTAAGTAGAAAGCTAAAATGATATTAAAATGCATCTGACACAGCAGTAATGTATTGTGCATCTCTGCATAATTAGGCGTTGTGTAACTGGGACTATTTAGACTAGAACACAACTTGCTGGTGCAATTACTTGCCATCGAAGGGGTATTACAGTGGAGGGAGGGGCAGGATTTATATAGTCCAATTACAGTAAGGGAGTGTGTCTGCCAATAAGCCCAATCCCGACTCAACATTCGCACAATTGCAGCCTGAATATATGGCCCCTATGATGAAGACAGATGAGACTTGTCAGGTATGAGACTATTGGAATAGCATGTGTGCTTGTGAATGCATTACTGAAGGTATGGAATTGTTACTTATGCTTAGTACTGACAGCCTAGGTCAATCAGGGAATCATGTTGCTTTTAAAATTTTATGAATTTTTTTATTTGGTTATTTTAATATTATTTAACAATTATTTCATTTAGGACTATATCGTCTGTTCATTCCCCCATTGCACTAGCATCTGCTTTGACTGAGATAGAGGACCCAAATAAATTGTGTGTGACGTTTAGGTTGCTGTACGCAAAAGGCAACACTTATATAGAGATTCAAAGCCACACTTTGCATCTGGATAGTTCTGAGACTGCCCATTATTTGTGTGGGGTTTATCCAATCACAGAGTGCATTCTTTTTAACATTTCAATCTGGATCAGGCCCCCTTATCTAAGCCTTCCCGTGTCTTTTCTAAATACATTTACTTTCTGTCTTCCTTCTGTGTTTTCACCAAAGCCTAAATGTTTTGAACACAGCGTTGTATGTCCTTATAATTATTGCATTTACCACCAACTAATCTGTAAAAACAGAAAACATAATTACTTTAATGAAAAGACAAAATGAAGAAACAAAACTGCTGGTTTCATATAAAAATTTAGCTTAAACACAGAACACAGTTAGTAAAAATATTTAGATAGATCTAATTGTGTCACTTACACACAATAATTTGATCCTGCCAAGATAATATAATCAGCTACCCATCAGTAGTATAAACAATGTCATATATGTGGATCATATGCATATACCTTTGCTACCCCAGTGTATCCTACTAATGAGAAACTTAACAGCATATCAATATATCAGTGCTGTCATCAGTTCAGTGTTTTCCTGTGTCAATCAATGTGGTGTTTCGGACGATAACCAGCTCTTTCTACCTCGCAGTAGTATGAGCAGACAGACGGCAAAATACAGGTGTTTGTCATTAGCTGAAAGGTAGAAAGGCCACCCACTGTCTCATGATAATAGAGAGATCTGTGGTCACAGGAAATTGTAGCCTGCAAGGATGTCAGTGCAAATGGAAGAAGGAATAGCATTTGAAACTCACAGAAAACACTTAATTCAAAATGAAAGTTTTTCTATAAACACTATGGACCAGAATTATTTGCTGGTTTACAAGAGCTATACTAAGCCTGATTGCAAGCCTGATTTAAAGTCTCAGTGCATGAATGCTCTGAATCAGTAGCACAGTGAATGAGTAGATACTAATGGACATTCACAGACATATACGTAGTATATTGCAGCAGGCTACACCATTACATATAGTTGCGGCTGGCTAATTGATTAAGATAGATGTTGATTTTCAGTCATTTAAACTTCTTTTGCACTATATGTAATGTTTCATAATATGGTTTATTTTCAATAATAAATTGCAACAAATACCTGTTCTTAAAATAAAAGATATAACGAGAAAACAAACTTCTAATAATTGTAAAGTGTATAAAAGAAATGTCTGATCATAATGTTGTCATGTACATGCATCTGTTACAGTACATGCAGAAATTATGAAAAGCAGTCAGTAGTGTAGTGTATTGTAGTGTGGCTTAAAAGGTATTTTCTAATGTATAATTGGCCACGTTGTGACCTGTCTGTAGAACTGTGTTACACTGGTCCAGAGTTGCACTTACAACTTTTTTAAGGGCAAAACAAGTGCAAGTGTAGACTTGAGCAAAACCATGCTGCCATGTGAGGGGTGTGAATGAATAATGTTTGCGTGTGTGCAAATGAAATTTGAAGGCAGGGAAAATACTTTGCTTTTGCACATAGGATGCACATACTGTGCTAGGATGCACTAGCTTTCTATCCTCGCTTGACCAGTTACAGACCGGATCAAGAACACAGTTACACGGATCGTATTGCATTCAATATACAGCAGCAGCAGTTGAGGAGCTGCCTACAATCTCTCCCGCCGACGGGGGCCACGGAGAGGCCGTGCGGCACTTGTTGCTCCCTATAAGCGGGTTCTATTTGAGTAGCTCTACAAAATCGCTGCTCTATGTTGATACAAGTATCGTTTATCTCTGCTCCTGTGATAAAAGCCTATATTTCAACTAGATGCAAATATCTTGAACTTACATGTCCTGCTAAATCGAATAGGCTGATGCCATAAAGATTCCAAGTAACTGTCATTATTTCATCCATTATTAACGGTCTGTTTCATTTGGACGTTTATATATTTTTATGATCTTGAAGATTTTTTTGGATCATCAGACACTTCTTTAAAAAACAGCTGAAGTTTTGTTAAAGTCCGATGATAAAGATAAAAATATTTTATTGATTGGAGGATCTGCCACTCGTGTACACGCATATTTTTTTTCAATTTAACAGTGCACTGTTTGGATAATACCATTATTACCTTTGAATCAGAGACTATTGTTGCAAAGGTCTTATAGACCAATATTAGGTGCATTCCTAATTACAATCAGTCGATGTTGTGGCAAGCTAACAAGTGTTATATGAATTTTATTTTGTGTATTTGTTCAAATTCTTTTTAAGATTTGTACTAATAAATCAATATTTTTTAGTGAAGATACGCTCTACCTTTGTCCATTTAGCGCAGACTGATACCTTTTTTTCTTTGTATGCAACTTTGAGACTCATAGGCAGAGAGCCTCATCAGTTTCTAGCGCTCAGGACTACTTTTTAAGGAAGAAAGATACATATATTGGTTGTTAGCCACCTTTTCTGTGTTTTACATACTGTAAAGCTTTATGTTTAATCTGTAAATTAAAGTTGATCTAGGAAACATCTCCTCTGAACTCCCAATTAGCCCCTATGAGACAGTTACAGCTACGTCACATATAGGTGTTGCACTGTTGACCTTCAGCAATGATTCACAACGGCCACTGGCCTGGGAATGATCTTCAGCACCAAGTATCGGTGGTAGAATAAGACAGATAAGGTGAGCACAGGGGGGATGTCCCGGTCTGTCCACTTTCCACTAATTATTAAACAGTGTCTTTTAAACACAGATGCTTGCTTAATGGCTCTTTTAAATTGAATAATAATCCTATAAAAGTTTTTTTTTTTAATGCTGTTTGTGTTTTTAAATGCTTGAGAATCTTCACACCGACTCAGCCACAAGTGTTTCCTATATGTTTTACAGAATGCATACTGTATGTAGTTAATCATTTTACACTTAAGATGTGTGTCTGTTGATGCCAATATTTTTCATATCTAATAAATTGATTACACTACATTATAATGATTATCCGGCAAAGATAAAGAATACATTGATAGTAGTAGTATTAACATTCTATTATAAGATTTTTGGAAAGAGAAAGGAAATAGGATTTAACACTCAAACCAGAAGAAGCTATTAAAGACTGAATGGCTGTAACTAATTTAAAATCATTTATTGAATAATAAATAGAATATGAGACTTTTTTCAAAGTTTATAAACCCATGGCTATCCCCATAAGTATCCTTATATCCTTGGTCTGTACTTCAAAAATATCCCTAATTAGAAGAATTTCCTAAAGAATGGGTAAGTATGTCTAATATATTTTTCGGCATACTTACCCATTCTTTGGCTTTCTGAAACCCACAGCACTTCACGCATCTGAGGGTTAGGGTTAGGCTGCGGCGAAGGGAGTTTTAGGGTCATGCTGTAGGGAAGGGAATCTTAGGGTCAGGCTGCACGGAAGGGAGTCTTAGGGTCAGGCTTTGGGGAGGGGAGTCTTAGGGTCAGGCTGCAGGGAAGGGAGTCTTAGGGTCAGACTGTGGGGAAGGGAGTCTTAGGGTCAGGCTGAGGGGAAGGGAGTTTTAGGGTCAGGCCAGGGCCATCTTTTTTGCACTATGGCCCCACAAGTCTAGGTGCTCTTGAGCACTGCTGCCTGGTCCCAGCAGTCAAGGCATTTTCAGACTGGGAAGTAGGCTGGCTGGACATAAAAGAAGGGGGCAGAAGGCTTTTATTTCCTGCAGGTGGAGAGTTACTATGTCTGTCCTGGTTCAGTATCCTAATATGAAACTTGCAGTAGCTTATTTATATCTTACTTTTTTTTCTTTTTTTTTTTTTTTATGATTAATGCTTTGTAATTTGCAGGGTGTTTCTTGTGTGAGTTTAACATTAAGAATTTTTTTTTTACAGCTTTAAGGGACACTGGAAAGAAGTCTATTAATGATGATTGGAAGATTGAGGAGCCTGGAACATTTCATATGGCAGGGACCACTGTTAATTACATTCGACGAGGACTTTGGGAGAAGATTTCTGCAAAAGGTCCAACAACATCTCCACTACACCTATTGGTAAGAGGTGACAAAAGATTTGCTTTGGATATTGTAGTATAATGGAAATTGCAGAATGTACTGTATAGTTAGTTATTATAGATTACATTTTATTAAATGTAGTGAGCAGGATCCAGACTGCAGAGTATAAAGAAGACATCCTGCAGCTGGTCAAAGCCCTCTCCAGTAATGGAAGGTTTATGTGCAATCCAGAGTGCAGCTCTGGGTCAGCACACAAGTAAGTAGGTTGCTTATGGACACGTAACAGTCACATACAATTCAAATATATTCCCTTCAACAGCAATCTAGATGATAGTTCAGTTTACTTCATTCTTATGCATTATGAAAATGGTGTTCATTAGTGCGAGCTGATATACTAAATATAGTCTAAATATATAGTATCAAATATATAATTATATAAGGCCGGATTCACACTACCGGACATATAGCATATACGTCCGTAGTTTACCGTTTTTTGCGACTGCGCATGCATAGTAAATTTTTTATGTAATCTATGTATCATTTCGTTACGTAGATTGCGTATATGCGGTTTTTACTTACTGTATATTAACTACTTTTCTCCACCCTTTCCCTCCCATTGAATGTCTCTCCGAACTTTGTAACAGAGAATTGTGTTTGGAACTCAATCATGGTAATTACGTAGTCATATCTTGTAAGCAGACGCAATGTAATAGTACACAGAGATGTTCTGCAATACTGGGTGTATATTCGAGTCTGTATCAGGGCGAAATCAGTTACCAAACCATATCTCAGCCTACAAAATAATTAAAACGTTATTTCAATGCAGGAGGAAGAAACTTAGTTTGAAAGCAGCATCCTCTGTGGCTAAATATATAAACAGCACAGTGGTTCAGTGAGTAGCACTTGAGCCATTACAGCGCTGAGGCCTTGAGTTCGAATCCTGGACTAGGTCTTGTTTGTGTGGAGTTTGTATGTTCTCCCTGTGACTGCGTGGGCTTCCTCTGGTGCTCTGGTTTCCTCCCACATGCCAAAAACATGCTGGTAGGCTGCTGAAGAAATTACCGTGTGTATGTGTTAGGGACCTTAGGCAGGGACTGGTGTGAATGTCTTCTAATATTCTCTGTAAAGCGCTGCAGACAATTTGTGGCGTTAATAATAAACATTATGGTATTGTTAGAGAATGATAAGTACAGTATATTCAGTCAAGATAAAACTAGATATACTGAAGTATTAAACCCAATTGTAAAATACAAGTACTTTCTACACATTATATTTTTTTTTTTTTGCCCTTTCTGCTAATTCTGAGAAATATAAATCATAAAAATACCATCATTTAAGTTTCTCAGACCCTCTGGGGTTTTACAGTTGCATAAATCTAGTTAGTATATTTAGGAATGTGTTGGATGTCAACAAATGACTTTGCTATTTCATTGCTGCTAGACACTGCTCAAGAAGGTCAAGCAATGGCATTCTGTCATTTCTTACTGTAAGTCCAAAATCATGTGCTTAAACATGTAATGCGACCGCCAACACATCAAACTGGTCATCACAAACCTCATGTCAATAATACAGAAATTTATACACACGTACGTATAAACTTACAAGTCACTCTAATGGCAGATGCCACAAGACAGTGAAATCAAATAGGTTCAGCATATCTAATAAATGCACCCCCGATTTCAGGTTGATGTTCGAAGGCTTTTATGCCGCCATTCCAGGCTTCCAGGCCCAGATCCTGAGCTACGGCCGACAGGGAATTACTTACAGCGTGTTCGTAATTCTCGTGTCTAAAAGGTAGTGTGCATGCGCACAACCTTCTTACGACGCCATAAGTGTTGGCGTACGTAACTAACAATACGTACGCCGGCTCTTCCCCCCATTACACATGTCGTATCTCCGCTGTGAAGGCGGAGATAGACATGCTAATGATGGGACAGGCGGGGAAGGGCGTAAGGCCACATATGTGATTGTAAAAGTTAGGGTAGGAATCTGGACACGTAAGCGGGGGGTGTGCACTCCCCACTATGATGCCAGCCGCAATGACCTCGGGCGGCCGTAGGTCAGGAACTGGCCCCCAGTGAATAATGTCACAAAAAAATGCTATTTCCCCATTAGTCCAATCCAAACTAATCACTTTCTATTCATTTATTCTTCATTCTTTAAAATCTTTTTATATAGCGCCATGACATTACTTAGCACTTTACAATAACAATAATTTAACAATCATTATAACATGACTGGGTAGTAACAAAGGACGCTTTCCGTGCGTGCGGGGTCTGTAATTACGCAATACAGAGGGGAGTGCACCCCCCCCCCTGTCACTCCCCTCTGTCGTGCGGGCTTTATGGAAGCTTACGTTGCCATAAGCCTGCCTTAAATGAGACGTGCGGATCAGCAGTCCGTACGACCGCTGCTCCGCTGCAGTGTGGGAGCCCCCTCCCACACTGTACAATTTACATGCTTCCCCCTGCCCGCTTTAGCACAGCCCATTTCACCGGAACCTACACTAGGGTTACTATAGTATGTGCCCTCCAGTGAAATCAGGTCATTTTCGCACTTTGCGTGCGTAAGTGACCTATCGGTTAAATCAGAATACGGTCCAAAGAGACAGGTGGGTAACAGTTGAATCAATAGTCAGAAATGGTGACATGTTATTGATAACAATGTGTCACACTTCACAAGCAAAGTGTATACATGAAATTACGCTCACAAATGCCTTTATTTCATGCTTACCTGTACTTTACCACAAAAAACTCCATATCTAGCCCACTGTTGCTGTGAAATAAAGGTATTAGCAATGAAAATTCTTATTTTCCACACAAGGTACAGAAAATTATTGCATTTTACTTGCGCACAGTAGACACTTTCATTACGACCATGAATCCTCAGGATCCAGAATTCCAGAGTGCAATTGCTTGTGGGACAAGGCGGGATGCACACATGTGGGAGCTACTGTGTTTAAATGGTACAGTAAGGCCTTAGTTAAGCTTATAAATACAATCCAGACTTTGCACCATCTTCATTTTAAGTAAAAACAGAGAGAACACCTTAAGGTAGAGTCACCCATTCTGAAGTCCGTGCCTGCAAGGGGTGTGGTCTCTCCTCGCATGCACAGATAACTGCATAATGCAGGGATCTCAACAGCACAGAGTTCAGGCAGTGCAGCTTCAGAGGACCAGATCCAGTCCAATATTATTATTAATAATAATAATAATAATAATAATGTAGCTTCTTGTTACCAAAAAAAAAATAAAAAACACTCCAGATTCGTGTTTAAAGCGCCATGTAGATTTGTAGACTAGCTGTATTTTAGTTAAGAATAATTGTATGAAATTCTGCTTCAAAATTCCCCACATTTAGTGGCTACAGTCCCTAGCAGACTAAATAAAGAATAACACCTGCTATGGATTTGAGTCATATGTTCATGATACATACACTTGTAGACAATATTTCTATCTAGAAGTGAATTGCGTCCAGCAAATGGGATTGGTCCAAAAATGAAAAGCATTTCATATTCAATGCTTGCTGCAGAGAGTGCCCCAGTTTTCCAAGTTTCATTTAGATTCCAGAATATGCAGCACATATGGAAAGATAATGGGGACAGAAATAATGACAGCATTTCTTTCTTTTTTTAAATGTCCTGTCTCTGAGCAAGTTCCTCGCTTTACCAGCCACCTGTTAATCTGCAACTGTGTACAGAAGTGTCTTGTGTTAAAATAAAAACTGCTTTCCTTTTTTATGAGCCAAATTATACCCTAAGTTAATAAACAAATTTCTGTGTCCTAATAAAACATACTTAGATACATTCAAAAGTCTCAAAGTCTTTTCCTGTATGTAAAAAACTGCCTTAGCCAGAATATTTTCCACACATCAGGACGCAGCATTTGCCAGTGTTCCATTTCCTTCAGCCATCTAAATGCTACGTTTTTCAATGGATTTGTTGCTGTGTATTTTGCAGGTGCTGCTGTTTCATGACCAGAACTATGGTCTCCATTATGAATATACAATACCGCTGGACCCAGTTCCAGAGAACCGCAATGCAAAAGTAAATGAACCTTTGTACATGTGGACACACTCAGGTTGGGAGGACTGCGATGTTGTTTGTGGAGGAGGTAAAGTAAAATGGTCAATACTGTTAACTATAGGCCGGATCCTGAAATCTGATGTTTTTGCATTTGGCAGAGCGGTGGATATGGGGACATCCGCAATTGTAGGGCTGTAAAAGCCACATTATTATCCATTCACAAACATAACCATTCCACTCCCATGGATTGACTTCTTATATCTAGGTAGGACCTAGCAAAACTGACTCCAGTGCACAGAAAATGGAGAAAGTCTGAATTGGAATGCATCGAGAGGGCATACTGTACACTATACTGATCACTGTACTAAGAAGCCCCCTTGTCTTAAATCTAAATAGAGTGAATGCATTCTGATTGGGTAGCATAGATGCATGTGCAAAGAGCCCATAATCTAATCAGAAGGCACAGAAAAATGGAGGGTAATTGGATTTAAGAAACAGGCCCAATAAGACGAGATGTTAAGATGGGGGCATTTTGTGCCCTATGTACACTAATATATGCTACAGGCGATTACACTGTAAGGGTAATCTGCAACAGAAGCACACATAAAAGCTCACAACACATATACTACAGATGTATGCATTGTTTTTTTGTGGGGGTTCTCAATACCTTGACCTTATAGGCAGCCCAGCCAGATGATTACCCAATAAACAGGAAAGAAAAAGACCAATATGGCGCTCACTGGATCAAAATAACCACTAAAATGCTGCTATCTCGCTATACGCTGCTAAAATAGGGATAGTTAGTCCCTGATAATTGAAAATACAAAAGAGAAGAATTTCAGCGCTGTAATAGGGAGGTAGCGCTACCTCCCTATTACAGCGCTGAAATTCTTCTCTTTAGATGATTACCCAATGCAGGTCCCACTGTGTAGGGGCACTACAGTGGGGCATATATTTATTGGGGACATGACTATGGACTGTTTTAGCACAATTGGCAATTGTATCAATAGTACATTTTATGTGAGGACTAGAACCTTTTTCACACAAAAGAGCAATGGGTATATAATAAGCAACCCATCAATATATAGGTCTTATGCAAAGGATTGTTGGAACTAAACAATACTCTTAAATGAGAGTATTGTAGCAAATGGCATTAAGGAAGCGTCACTCAGTGAGCCTGATTAACCTCACAGATAGCGGTACATAGGAGCTTGACATTTCATTCAGAGTCATCTACAATACTTTTGAGTTGGGTTTTTATTATTAAATGTTTAAAGGTATTTTAGTATTGTCCACACTCAAAAATCTTTTTATCTTTATGCTAGGTGAACGAAAGACAACGGTGTCTTGTACAAAAATCATGAATAAAAATATTTCCTTTGTGGATAACATTAACTGTAAAGACTTGATGAAGCCTGAACCTCAGATAAGAAAGTGCAATGAGCAACCATGTCAGACAAGGTAAATGTCTATATTTATCAGACTATGGGACTGATGCAAAGTTAGGAGTAACTGCTCAAAAAGGTGCAAATCTGCACCTGGACAAACCATACTGCAACATGAGAGGTGCAAATTATTATTATTATTATTATTATTATTATTTATTTTATTTTTTGCACATTTTATGCATATATTCAACTTCAGTGAAACTCTCCAACACATTCTGTTTTCTTATCTTAAAATTATCTTAAAATCTGCAGCTCAACATGGTTTTGCCATTGCGCAGATTTGCTCCTTTCTTTGCTTTTACTCTAAACTCAGGATCAGGTCCCATATGTGCTTTGCAAATCTACATTATTTTAGTAGTATTATTATTATTATTATTGTTCCACTGTTATTGTTTAGAAAGAAATTCAACTGATTATCACCTCTATAGTGTTAATTGGGTTAAACAATAATGTGCCTTAGGCAGAGTTGCCATCTCTCCCGGAATATGCGGTAGACCCCCCCAAATTCAGGCATCCCTCCCAGTATCCTGAGAAAGCAGGCAAATCTCCCACAATGGGCTTGAGTTTATGCAAATCACAGCCTCAAGTTCTGCCCCCTGCCTATCACGACTGTAAGTAATTTGTGTCATCAAGCCTCTCCCCTCCCCCATTACAATATGAAGGGTAACATTGATGGACCGAGGGTGAGGCTTAAGGACATGATTTGCTTAATTGTGTCATCAAGCCCTATCTCCTATCCCCAGGAGAGAAGAAATAGAAAGTCGGCAACCCTGGCCTTAGGTAATTATTTGCATTAAAGTCAAGAACCTAGAAAATGTTTCCACGTCTATCAGTTTATCCCATGAGAATAGTTGACATCAGTTCATATGACATGTTTTTTTATTGAGCTTTGTTAACTGATTACCTTCCTGAGGTCCTACTGCAGAGCATGTGAAACACCTGTGTATCCATTGTCTTATTCTAAAAGGGGCTGATCCAGAGTTTGGGGCATAACAGGTGCAAGTGTGCAGCTCAGCTAAACCATTTTGCAGTGTAAGAGGTGCTAATTGATTGAATTATTTAGCATGCAGGGAAAATACTTTACTTTCACACACATGCTCTGCCTATGATGTTTACAAGAATGTGTCATTACATGAGGAAAAGATTGCTACTCTACATGGCAATATTTGGGAGATCTAGTGGGTTCAGAAAAGAGACACCCAACCAGAAACTTTCTGGTGTACTAAATACACTGATGTTAACACTGTAGCTCTGTCAATGGCTGCAGTACCTCATCTTATTTTATCCCTAAAGGTATTGTTATTTCTATCCATATAGAAGTTAAAGGATAATGCTACCTAAATAATTTCTTTTTAGTCAAGTTAGGCAAGGGAAAATACAATAAATAAATAAGAGAACTTTATTTCTATGGACACTAAATTTATTAAATGAATAAATAAAAGAAAGCTGCTTTACTTGGGGTTTGTGCTTTTATTACTATTAATATTTGGTTATCAGTCCATTTTCAAATTATTGTGGCTTTCAATTGAATAAAATATATTGAATTTTAGGACTGACAGTGCCTTCCCTTCATTACCGGAAACATCTGTTTGTCTTTTAAGTGCTGTAATATATACCTTACTATAAATAAATGTACAAATTTCAGGTTCCCCAATCTACCATCTAGGTAGTGTTATGAATAGTAGGACGACAACACGGTAGCTCAGGAATTGGTGAGGTTTATTGCCAGAAAACACAGATAACACAAGATATGTAACATAGGACAATGCATATAAGGCAGAACCAAGCATAAAATACCAAAGTACCGAGAATGCAGATAACCGTGGAAGCAGCTAAATGACAGAAGCACAGAGTGTCCAAGATGGGTGTTGACGCCAACTGTGACCAAAAAAAGTCCACAGTAGAAATGTACAAGAAATCCAAACAAAGTTCACATGAAATCAGCAAACAAATGTTCAGCAGAGGAAGCAGATAACAGGAAATAACGAACCACACCTTGCTATGGGATAGATAAACCCAGAGCACAGGTGTAGGATAATGAGCACATAACAAGATTATTCCCAAATAGAGTGTACAACAGCAGCCTCTAGGTGCAGGTAATAGAAATTTCCACAATAGGAATAACTTGTCCAGGTCTGCCCCTAGAGGCAAAACAGGTTATAGCATTTTAGGATGTAACAGGTAACGGGAGAGCAACTATTACACAGTAACAGTAATGTCCCCAACAGCAGTAGTTGAAATGTATCAGCCTTATAGCTGAAGGGGGTGGTATGTGAGCTCAACGTTTAGAGCACCAACATTGGTATGGTAAGCTGGGCATAGTAAGAGCGGAGGAGAGATCTAGTAGGAGTAGGAGCAAGGAAAAGGTAAATTAATCATTCAAAAAAAATACTATAGTTGTTTAAACAATTCCGGAAGCGATATGGGCAACATTGTGGTGTTGACTGTATCATTGCCAATTGAACTGGTTGTCCTCATAGTGGCCAGAACCATTCCTCACACTCCCATTTGACCTTCACTGTAAGTTGAATTGGGGACTCAATAAAAAGTGGGTTCAGTGCATTGGAATTCTTGCATTTTTAGATAATTTATCTTATTTTACTAGAGAATATTTAGGGCTTAAAAGCTTTCTGCTCATAGTATAATGGGAGAGCAATCATTAAAGAATTACAATAAAATGATAAAACTATAAAATAATGAATGTCATGCAGCATATAAAATATTATAACTTAATCTTCCATTAAATAATTATATGACATCTTAAACTACATTTAAGAATTTTGAATTGGGATTTGGGAATATCTAACAGAATTTTTGGTGATCTCAATGTGTTATCCAGCTGTTATAATGAAGACTGGATAAATAGCCACAGGGATCAGAAGTGGAGTGAGTTTGTTTTAGGGACCAGGTGTCCTCACAACTTCCATTGTATAAAAAAGGCGTTGCCCTCCAGATGTTCTGAAACAGCATATTGGATAGAAATAAGAAATGGATTTCGGATATAATTAAGTTGAGTTTGGCAGAAACTAGCTTTAAGTTAGTGTTGCATTGTTTTATAGGATACAAGCATTATCTGTGTATATATCCACATTAAAGATAGTTTTCAAGTGTCATGTTCAATGCACTTTCCCTTTTTTGAGCACTGATACATATGACAAGGTTTGGTGTACAAAATGTCTCATTAACATTTTTTTATCCTCTTTGGTCAACCCATATAAATGAGTATATGCCACAATTTGCTTTATTCATATCTGTTAGTAGCCGATGCTCTACTGTGTGAGCTGGAGGTTCACTTCTTTCCTGGCTGTTGCTAAGCAGTCGGGATGCCTATGAGTCAACCACTGCATTCAGTTTATTTTGTCCTGGCTATTGCTAGACAGCCAGAATGCTGGCCAGTAGCATCCCATCCCATTGGTGGGTTGGAGCTTTAATAACCTGCAGGGATTAGTCTCCCTGGCAGTTATAGTGATATACAAGAAGTTTATTTCCTGCCTATCCTCTCTGAGAATTGCTCATATCTTGCACTTTTTGTACATGTCTGGTCACTTATATTCGTATATAAATAACACATTGTGTATCCTTTGGCCTGTGCCTAGAATGTTGTCCAATTTACTTTAAGGTGGTACATTTGTATATTTGATGTACCATCCAGCCTGTGCACTATATCAATGCTTATTGTCTTTTCTTGTCCATTCACTCTGTCCTGTGATATCTAAGTATACCATATGGTGTACCTTCCTACCTGTTCCTTCCTTCCTTCCATTCTTAACAGTGGGCCATACATAGCTAGAAGTTCACTGCTACTGCAGGTGAAACTCCATCTGAAGTGCCAGCGGAGTTCCGTTAGTGAATTCCGAACACAGGACTCTAAACCAGGCCCTTACTGTATTATTAGCAAATCTCCCGCCCCCCAGCCTATGTGCACATGATGCACAAATGGCAGGTTGTTGTGTTCACCATTGGAGAGACTCCCAGGTCAAGAAGATCCAGGCCCTTTTGCTAACGTGTGTGCAGTACCAAAATTCAAGCATTTTCCACATATAGAGGGTGGATAATGTTCACTTAAATCAGGGTTGGCGACTTTTTAAAGTTTTCCTCCAGGAGGAAAAGCATAGATTCCAGCAAGGGGATAGGGTTTAATGACGTGATTTACGTAAATCGTGTCACTAATCCCTGTGTCCTGCCAATCACTATTCTAATCTCTAGTTTTCCAGGGGTAACATCATCAAGTCCCGCTTATTCCTAGTAATTCTAGAGATCACAATAGACATTGACAGGGGGTCAGGACTTGCGTGAGATTTGTAATTTCTTCCAGGATGCTGGGAGAACTGCCCTCATTTCAGGAGTCTTCCAGATATTCCGGGAGAGTCGGCAACCCTGACTTATTCGCTTGCTTGCACGCTCAAAAACTCTCCCCCGACAGAAGTTCAGTTCCTCCTATGTCTAGAAGGCTTGCATGCATGATCACTGTGAAAAAACACAATCTGATTGATATACATTTGGGGAAAATTCTGAAGCATGAAGGGTATCCGGTTGTTATGTCGACAGTAAAAATGTTGATAAGGCAAATTGTTGACAGGTCAAAATGTCAAAAGTTGATTATTATGTTAGTATTACATAATAATGATTGA
>WWET01001881.1:77533-91362 GCA_011038615.1 Limnodynastes dumerilii | reverse complement strand
TTTTTCATGTCCTGAGCATGTGCAGTGTTTCTCATGTCCTGAGCATGTGCAGTGTTTCTCATGTCGGCACTGAAATTTTTCTAAGTCCTGATTGAGAGACACTGCGCATGTGCAGTACTTCATTCAGGGATCGCCCGGAGGAGAAGCGCAGCACCGACCTGCGGCTCATCGCGGGACCTCGGAGGAGGGGTGAGTATTAGTAAATCATGTGAAGGAAGCTGCCAGGCTCGCTGCGATGATAAGCGAGCCTGATGCAGCTTCCTTCACAGGGAACGAGGAAGGTAAGTAAATAGACCCCTAAGTGCGCTCCAGACATAATTGCAACTACAAGTATGGACGCTTGCATAGGGACACAATGTAAGTGTGGGGTAATGCACTGTGGGTGTTAAGCTTTGTGGAAGCTCTTAATTTAAAATTCTAAGAATATAGAACCAGATCCAGAGTTTGAAAATAAAAAGAAAATAGGTAGTAACAGGAAGATATTTACAATTTAGCAGAACATGCTGAATTACAGGGGAGGCAAATTTCATCTGTTGTAAACTGTGTTTGAGAAGCTGACGTGTAGTAGAGCAGATATTTAATTTTTAATAAACAAACTCCTAAAATAACAATATGACAATTAAAAACATATTAATAAAATAAAATAACCAGTGTCTGTCTGACTGGTTCTGATATTAGCACATAAAAGTGGTGTAGGCCACAAGAGCAGACAGTTCAATGAAATAATTTATATTTTAATATTATATCACCTAACTGTCCTAATTTAAATGAGTCCTGGGAATGTGCCTCCAAAGACAATTACCCTGACAGCTGGGCATATGACATTTAAGGATCTTTCATGGCAGGGAAAAAGGTTGGAGATACCCTCTTGTCTAGGCATAACATAAGTAAGTGTTATCATGTCTATATCACAATGAGACCAGTTCCCTTATAAATTAGGAATGTTTCCAATCCAGTTCCATATATAAAAAAAATCACAAGGTACTGTATGTGCCACCATCACCCAGGGTCATACTTTAAAGAACATCTAAAATATTAAACAACATAATGTCACTGGTGTTTGATGCCATAAGTATCATCTGAAGGTTTAGGACAACCCTCTTTTAGCTGGAAGTGCAGTTAGATGTTGCACTGTCCTGTTTAATCACAAAAATGATGGCCATATTGTTAAGGTAAACGAAAGGAAAACTAGAAAAATTTACAGCACTAAAATGTCCAAAACCCATACTGTTTGACAGCTAATACTGTCCCCATCATTGTCATTATTGCCATAAACAATTACTTCTCTAGCTGTAAAAACAGAAAAATAGCAAGTCATGTCAGAGCTTGCTGTAACTTCAGTAGTAATTTGTACAATGATGTTTTAATTGTTTTGCTTTGTTTTCACCCATAACTATGCTTTTATTTTCTTTGCAGCTGCTCTAACCTTCAAGTGTCTACAGGACCAGTGGCCAGTATATTGCAAAGTTATACGAGAGAAAAACCTCTGCCAAGACATGAGATGGTACCAACGTTGCTGTGAAACATGCAGGGACTTTTATGCCCAGAAAATGCAGCAAAGGAGTTGACCATTGTTTTGGAAGAATACCAGCCAACATCTTACCTACTAACATGCACATACAGTACATTTCTTACCTATGACAACCAAAGTATTTTCAGAATGATGAAATCAACTTAATTTAATTTATTGTATTTCTTTTTCAAGTCACAGAGCACAATTGCTTTTTCATAAAATCACACACCCATGTTGTCAGGAACATATTTCTGCTTTTTTATAGGTAACCTAATTAAGGTGGCAATTGATTAAACATGTTGGGCTGATCCAGAGTTTGGGTGTAAGGGCAAAACAGGTGCAAGTGTACAGCTCAGCTAAACCACTTTGCAGATTAAGGGGTGTCATTTTAATTCCTATGCATGCAGGGAAAATACTTTACAATGCACATAGAACTCACATACTGCATAGCTTCATGTTTAATCTATAAATTAGAGATGAGCTAAGAAACTTCACCCCTCAATCCTAGTTCTGCTTTTACATTTAAATTCCCTTCCCTTGCAGTTCAACATGGTATTGCTAAGGTCTACACTTACACCTAAAAAAGTAGGTGCAACTTTGGGTTAGTCCCATTATTTAAATTCTGCAATGCTTCTAGCACAGGGTTGCCGACTCTCCCAGAATGTCCGGGAGACTCCCGAAATTCGGGCAGTACTCCCGGTATCCCGGGAGAGCCAGCAAATCTCCCGCAAGTGACTTGAGGCCCGTGGTTTCACTGAAAACACGGCCTCAAGTCCTGCCCCTAGTATACCAGTGTTGCTAGGCACAGGAAGGGACTTGATGACGCAATCTGCGGCATCAAGCCCCGTCCTGACCCCTATTCCAAGTAAAAATGGGTCAGTATGAGCCAGGGGCGGAGCCTAATGACGCGATTTGCATAACCCACGTCATTAAGCCCCGCCCCCTGCATGCATCGCTAGCTTCTCTCCGGGATCTCCTGGAGAGAAGCTGCCAAAAGTCGGCAACCATGTTCTAGCAAGCAAAATGTGGGCGTCACTGGCAACGGGAGAGCACCGGTGCAAGAATGTATGTCTCCCTTCTTCTCTAGAAAAGAATACCCAATCAAACACTGTTACTTCTTATTACATTTGTAGTGACCCCTCTTGGTCACCAAAAGTATCAGCAAAAGCTCCCCATCTGAGTATGTTTAGTGACATCACAAACTGCCAGTGTGGGTTTTTGCACTCACTTGCTCCCATTGCCCGGGCTTCACATTCCCCACAGAATACAGAATAGAACAATACTTTGTGTAATCATGCAGAAATATGTTTCCTGACATTTTTGGATATAATCAGCTCACAATAATAATCTCCTATGGATCATTTAGCTATCCCAAAATGTGTTTCTACATACATATACATACATGTAGAGTGATACAAATGGAATCTCATTTGAGATTTAACAGAGGCATTATTTTATACAGCTTGTAAAGCTCATTGGACAATTCAATTGTTTTATGACCGTGTGGAGTCTAAACAATGCTGCATCTACATGTATGTTAAAAATTGTGTTTATATTATATGAAAACTGTGTAAAATCTTAGTGGTGGGGAAAAGTCCAAGGGCCAGATTACTAAATTGCAGGTTTGGAAAAATGGAGATGTTGCCTATAGCGAGCAATCAGATTCTAGCTCTCACTTCCCTATTACATACTAGAGAATGTCAGCTAAAATCTGATTGGTTGCTATGGGTAACATCTCCACTTTTCCAAACCCGCAGCTTAGTAAGTCTGGCCCCAAGTCCATATATTCCCATTCTTCTTCTACAATTGGGAAAATGCAGATCTATGCCCAATTTAATATTCAGTTTGACTATTTAAGAAATACTTCTGCTGGAGACTTTTCCATGCTTGGAAAAGTTTGAATGTTGTGTTAATGGCTGGAGCTTTGTGGAAGAGCTATTCATTGGCTTCCAGTTAATACCCCTTTAATCCTGGAAAAGAGACTTTACTTTTAGAGTTTGTAGTAGTGAACCCCCCCCCTCCCCGCCATAGGACTACCTTATCTAATCGTGCAATGTCCGCACGGACATTGCCTCCCCCCCACCCTCCCCGGCTAATCTGAATCCCTCCCCTCTCCCACTTCTACCTAAAAACTCCTTGAAGCGGCATTAGGCCGCCTCTTTCTAACTTAACTACTCCGTGCAGTCTTTAAAGAGCACACATGGGCTATCTACGTACCTAAGTGGTACAAAGATGCGTAGTTGGTCAATTCGCCAATCTACGCACCTAAGAAGTCGAAGCTTCTTAGGTGTGAATTCGGCCCCTGGTTACCTAACTGAGCTAAAGTACGTCCTGGAAAACACTAGTTATTACCACAGTTATTGGATCTATGAAATGACACAAAAAAAACTAATATGACTGGTATTGTTTTGCCAAGTCTAAAACCAAACAATGTTTTACATTTTACAGCAAATATTGTGTTAGCTGAAGTGAAAATATTTTGATCTCAAAATATGTTCTCTACTTTTAGTCATCTATCTGTCTGTCCCTAAATTAGCTCTTGTGAAACTCCACTGAATTAATCTTACCAAAGAGCTATCATACAACATCGTGAATGAAACACGTTGCACTTAAATCTGCACTGAGTATTGTTGCTTTGGTGATTGGTGTAGTCATTTAAGTTCCTGTTGTGCTAAAAATATATGTTCCCATCATAAGGTGCTAAGACATAAATATATGCTTCAGTCATAAGGTGCTTACACAAAAATGTATACTGTCATTGTATGGTGCTAATACAAAAATTTATGCTGTCGTCATATGGTGCTAACATGGAAATTTATATTCCAATTCACGAGGTGCTAAGAGCATCTTAACATAAGGATGTAAGGAAAAATGTATCCGGTTATAAGGCAGTATGACAGAGTTTGTTTATTTTCATATCATAATGTGCTTAGAAGCTTCAAATGTCAGGAAAATATACAGTAGTTTGACGTTTCTCTGCTCTTAGTGTGGTCTTATGTCTTCCTGTTGGAATTCAGTTCTAGATAAAATTGTAAAATGTAAAATTTCAACCACAAAAAGATGTTATTCAATGAAAAACGTCATTATTATTATTATAGTATTTAATAATCTAAAATATGACAACAACTCCCAAACTCACATTACTGCTTTAACAATCCTGTGCAATGTGTCCTCCTCAACAAGATAATCAGTAAGACAGTCCAACATTTCTTTGTTAGGAATGAGAAAGAATTTCTATCCTTACATTCAGGGGTCGAAGTGGAAATTATAAAGTGGCGGTATGAAAATATAGAAATAATAGAAGTGAATGGAGATTTATAGCTTCTCAATTAAATCCATGGAAGAAGTGATGGTATGGCATACCTCCGTATACCTACTCACTTCGAACCCTGCTTTCATTTAATCCCAGATCTACAGTTGTACTAACAGTGTACTATACACACCAGGCTGGATCCAGACTTCTTCCCCAAGTTCTGCACTTTTCAGTCAGATTGCAGATACATTATACTATGCCTGTGTGCGCATTGGTGCTAACTAATTCAAATACATTTCCACTCATCTAGGCCTGTATTCAGAGTACCGGACGTATAACATATACGTTCTGTGTTTAGCGATTTTTACTACTGCGCATGCGTAGTCATATTTGAACGTAATCTACGTATCTTTTTCTTAAATAAATTAAATTAAATTATGCAATCTACGTAAGAAAAAGATACATAGATTACGTTAAAAAATGACTACGCATGCACAGTAGTAAAAATCGCTAAACACCGGACGTATATGTTATGTGAGGGTTGGACTGTGTGATCCGCCACAAGCGGATCTCTTTTGCATAGGGATCCAATCCCATCAAAGTCTGGATCCAGACGACATTTAAAATATTTCTATGTACTTCTTCATGACAATAACAACTTTAGTTTACATATTGAAACTTAACTCAGTTAACGTAACTTAACATAATATATATCATATACTTTACATTTTCAAATTTGAGCATTGGCCGATATAGTTTGTATATTAACACCTTCTTTAAACAATGAGATTTTTGCCATGCTGGTAGTCAAAACTAAATAAATAAAAGATTATCATGTAGTATTCTATTTTAGCAAAGAGACGATAAAGTTTTTACCAGGCCAGTTATAAATATGAACCCCAAACTGTGTGTTTTCCTGGGATATTACGAAACACACAATGCACTCTGGTCTCTAGACTCTAGAAAGTAAACACTATTTATTTAGAAATGTTCAGATGTATCTAGCCCACAAAAACATTTTAATAAGAAAACCTCTATTTATTTATAGTCTAATTATATTTATAAAGAGGCACATTGTTTGGGTTTCATAATAAATTGCTATAAAAACCAATTGAAACAAAAAAATACATTTACATTAAGAAGTAACATTAACATTTTATCAATTTCTATGTATCTTCCATGGCATTTAATGGTAATAATGTAGTTTTGTTTTACAGATTCTTTTTGTTTTTGTTTTTTCATTTCAGTTGCAATTATCAGGAGTCTTTGTAATATTTATTGTTAACCAAATGGAAAATGGCATTGTAAAACACTATATATGGGATATTTACTACTAACCTTTGTATACACTGATCAGCCAAAATATTAAAACCACTGTTGAAGTGAATAGCATTGATAGTAGCACCTGTTAAGGGGTGAGATGTATTAGGCATAAAGTGAACAGTCAGTTCTTGAAGTTGATGTCTTGAAGTAGGAAAAATGGGCAATGATAAGGAGTCATATTGTTCTAGCTACAAGAATGGATCACAGCGTCTCCAAAATGGCAGGTTTTGTGGGATGTTCCCAGTATACAGTGATTAGTACCTACCAAAATTGGTCCAAAGTAGGACAACCATTAAACCAGCGTTCATGGGTGCCTAACTCTCATGGATGCACGAGGAGAAAGCTAGCTCATCTGGTTTGATCCTACAGAAGAGCTACTGTAGCACAAATTACTGGAGAAGTTGATGCTGGCTATGATAGAAAGGAGACAAATAGTGCAATGCAGCTTGCTGCATGGATTCAGACCAATCAGTGCCCGTGCTGATACCTGTCCCCTTTCAAAATCCTTTCAATGAGTCATTTGTGTCATGAGTGAGTCACTTACCTAGTGAAGAAAAGGAAGGTACCAGAATGCACTATGCGCATGGATTGGGGGCTATACAAACGATTTCAAGGTATTGACTGGCTACCAAATTCCACAGATTTTAATCTTTGGGAATTGCTGCTAAAACAAGTAATAAAAACTCCACCTCATAACTTCCAGGAATTACAGGATCTTCTGCTTCATACCAAGTACCACAGGACACCTTCAGAGGTCTTGCAGAGTCCATGCCTCGACAGGTCAGAGCTTGGTGGTATGAGAGGGACCTGCACAGTATTAGGCAGGTGGTTTTAATACTTTGGTTGATTTGTGTATATAGGTCTCCAAAACATTGTTGGCTAAAAGGTGAAATCCATATGATTTACAGTGTGAGCTTGGAATTCTATAGGTTTAAATATTCATATTATTTTCTATTGGTTAGCTATAATAAAAACTGGATTCTCCTGCGGGCTTTACCACTACTTGTTGGCAAATAAACCAGTTTGTGTTTTTAAAATCCAGCTCATTATGAATTGGTGTTTGTACCCTGTATAGTCCACATTCTCCAATGTGCAACTTAAAACTGATAACACAAGTAACAGGTCTGCCAAGTAGAAATCAAATTAAAGACCTGGTGCAGCAATTATCTCACCCAGTAATGCCATTTCCTTTGCCGTTCACCAATATGTTACCAGGCACCATCTTCTTTGTATTGAGTGTATAAGTACTAAAGCAGGGCAAGTGGACAGTCCTGTTAAACTGAAATAAGGGAATATATTACTGTTCTGTTTACCAAAGAATGCAAGGCAGCCTCTTTAGTCTACCTGTTGGCCTAAGCAGAATGGCAGTCTTTGGACTCATACATATTAAGTAAATCAATCTTATTTAGCAATCTAGTCAATGCATTAGACATTACTGAGTAGCAAAACATGAAAACCTTGAGCAGCTCTGCCTGTGATGTGTCTATAAAGAATATGGTGTCACATGACTGGGGGTAGATGTAAATGTGCCTTTAACCTAAGGTGATAACAGAATCTGGGATCCTGGTGAAGGGTATAGTCTTGTTGCCCCAAGTTATTTGCCAAAACTAACGTTTATATAGCCTCAGTCACAAAACTTAAGGTAGGTTATCGTAAAACCTGTCACTGCGAGGGTAGTGATTAGGAGAGGGCTCGGCTCCATCTGCATAGGGTGCACCCAGCATTACAAATCAGAATGCATTTGATATTCATTCAACTAAGATGTTAGGATCCATTACTAGTCACTATAATGGCACACGTTCTACCGCCATAGTAGCCAACTTTTAAAATCATGGTTAATTTGTTGACGAGTCCATGGTAAGATTGTCACACTCAATATTTTAATGACAAACATTTGAGCACTACAATTCCTATCATGTTAAAGATAATAAGAATGTTGTATAGCAAGGAAACAAAGTTTTCATTATGCATTTGGTCATTAGAAAGTACAGTACTACTTCATGGACACAGATTGCATATTAAGGCTAGTTGGCAGCTATGTTGAGGCATTAGACAGTGGCCACAGCTAATAACTGTAGATAAAGACCACTGCTTTACTTAGTGTGTATGAAGCGTTAGGAAAGAACCATTCTACTTTTAGGCTGCAATTTTAGAGATCTGCTTATTGCTATAAAAAGAATGCCAAAAGCTATCTTCTCAGGACAGTACAGTACACTGCGCACAACTTGAATGCAATACCAGAAATAAACACTGTATATGTTTACACTGAATCACTGTTGCACTGTTAAAGGTAAATTCATTTGAGATCATACCTGGAGACTTTTTTTTCCACTGAATGTCAGCTTATTACTACACATGAAATGTTAATGTTATTTAGCCACAGGTGTGAGACTGTCAATTTCAATAATATAAAACATTGTACTGTCTGCTGTTGGATTTGCTTCTCACTTGCCATTGTCACTTCTTTGTATGTGTTGAATAAAAGGTATTGATAAAAGTTAGCTAGAATATTTGAAATATTAAAGATTTATTTGGGGAAAAGTTTGTTTCAAGTTATTGTGTGATTTAAAATATACCATTAAAATTAAATGTTTTTGTTTTTTTACAAACATGCTTTTTCATTACATTAAACAGGACATGTTCTTTATTTTATTGTTTATTGTATTCCGACTTCAGTACAGGAGGGTTGGTAGTGTAGTTATTCTGATAGCTACAACCAAAGGTGGGATTGCATTATTGAAGCTCTGATGCAGAATTGGGAGTAACAGCAATACAATAAAATCTGCATGTATGCAGCTTGGTAACACTATGCTGACCGTATCGCAAACAAACTGAGTTGAAAGAAGGTGTATTCTACTGTAGATCAAATCTAAATACTCTTGCAGGCAGAAGAAAATTCATTTGATAATTAATTTTCAACTCTCATATTGCAAGTGTGTTTAAAAGCCACTAATGTAATAAAAGAATAATAAACATGACAGCTATCCAACATAGTAGACATTATATGCAGTGTAAAAAAAATTGTTTTATTAATTCATTTTTTTACCTTGGGAAAGATAACAAGCACTCGTTACACCAATATGTGACAACACTGAGAATTTATTTTTATTAACCGGTACTTATGACATATTACATACCAGTACATATAGTTGGAACCCATGGTGTGATTGTGATACTAAACAGTCCTAGACCAATCTTCAGATCACGCTAGGATACTAGAAGAGTGATTTATTGAAAAACATTATTAAAATCACTATGGCTTTAGTTAGAGATATTAAAAGATAGTACAAACAGAGACATTGTATTCATCCTTCATCTATTGAAAACCCTTCTTGAATAGACTCCTGTATACTATGACTCTGTTGGACCACAATTTGTAAAGCGTTGCTCTTTAAACTCAGGGAATAGGGACAGAACTTAAATTTATGCAATGATGTCGGATTTTAGGGCTAGAATTTCCACCCTATTAGAAGTGGACAGGCTACATATATATATGTCTACCTTATTTAACAAGATTAAATTGCAATGACAAATAGAGATAGCCAGCATCACTACCAAATGAAAAGGCTCCCTATAGTAATTTTTTAGTCCTATTGGTCCGGATCCAGAACTTCGTCCGTCTTCCATAGACGGACGTAGTTCAATAAACAGTAGCTACTGCGCATGCTTAGTAGCTATTGTACGTAATCTGCGTATTGTTTTGATACGTAGATTGCGTATATGCGGTCTTTTAAACCGCATATACGCAATCTACGAATCGAAATGATACGCAGATTACGTACAATAGCTACTACGCATGCGCAGTAGCTACTGTTTATTGAACTACGTCCGTCTACGGAAGACGGACGTAGTTCTTGATCCGGCCCATTGTATTTAATTTATACTATGCTGTCCATCCCTACCCTGTATGTCTGTATTTTGTTGTACTTTGTACAGCGCTGCGGACACCTTGTGTATAATAATAACTACTATAGTTTTTCAACACCTTAATTGCCTTAAATTGATACTTCATTCCAAATAGAATCTTAAAAACCTAGAAATAAAAGTCACAACAAGAAAAGCAAGAACACATTTGAAAATAAGTAGCTAATACTTTTATACTGTAATAACAATTTATAACAGGTATGCCACCAAACCAGAAACTTTCCACTGTTTCTTTATTATAATAGGTGATATTACAAGCATATGTCCAGTGTGACCCAAATCCCACCTACAATACATCAAGCAAGTGTCAGTAAAGACCCACAGCACTTATGGCTCACGTTCCAAACTGCCGGGGATATTGATTGCTTATGCCTTGATGAGGCATAGCAATCAATACCCGGAGCACCGAACACGGTGCTCCGAAAGGTGAGTTTCTAAGCCAAGCCCTAAATCGTCCCCCTCCCCCGTAGCATAAGTCCTGCCGGCAACGCTTCCAAAAGTAAATGGGTGAGTATGCGAATTGTATACTCACCCATTCATAAAAAAAAATTTAAGAGGACTCGCATTCGAAATAGGGACAGGTGAAAAAGAGCTTTCGGCTGTCCCTAATTCGCAATGCGAACCTTCGCAGTGGGGACTCGCAACACTTTGGGCTGTAGGTTTTAAATGATGCTATCAAACAGAAGGCATGATTGTTGCACAATAATCATATTTTAGGCAGGATCCAGAATGAGCAATAGCCGACTTAAACATACGTCGACTTACCCATAAGTCCAGGGGGTCCCCAGAAGGTGAGCCCCCTGGACTTACACATGATCTGCAGCAGGTTCAAATGTTTCTGACATTCTTTTTACATGTGCTTTTGGTTCTGGATTGGGTGCACTATCCTGGGCACTCCCTTACTTTACATTGACTGCGTTCCTCCACACCTTCCCTCCCACGACACCACCACAGCTCAAGTTGCACTCTGATCTGAATCAGATGGGACTGCGGGCTCTTCACTTTTGAGCATGCACAGTAGCAGGTCGCACAGTGAAATCTCACGTCAGCTGGTACACGCCCACCTCTGGATTGGGTTCACTGTATATAAAAGGTCACTGAAATAAGTTGAATAAAATATTATTATAAGTTTAGTAACCATTGCTATTAATGTCATAATATGTACTGCTGAATAGACATTTATCTGCTGTGCAGGTAAACAAATGGCAACATAAGGTTAGTGGTAAGATCCAGTTTCATTAACCTGTGAGATCATTGTGTCCCTCATGTATAATGCAGGGTGTATTAATTCTGCAACAGCTGTGGAAAAGGCTGACAGTCACCCTCATGTAGGGAGCTGGAACCATGGATCTTTCTGTGTTGCCAAATAACAATCATCCGGACAAGTTTCTCTGTCTAGATGTAAAGAGTTTACTAGCAAATTCTGCTGCTTTACATGCCAGACAGTGGCACAACAAGGTGTATCTCCAGGTGAGTGCTGCACGAAATAACTCTATAACACTAGTAGTCTGCAAAATAATCCAATGCTGTATGATGCAGTCTGGTAGTTACAGTACATGCAATGTCCAGTTCTATGGGTGGTATTTGTAACGTTAAATGTATTACAAATAATAAGTTAGATTGTTTTCAAATTATATTTTTGTAATATCAGGTTAACATAGCAAATGAAATGTCTACATCTATCTTACCATATGCAAAAACCAGTCAGAGGTAATAGCGCAAAACATCAATACTTGAGAGGATAATGGTCCGGTTTCAAAGTTACGTAGTTATCGTCTTACGTATGTTGCTTTAAGAATTGAGTTACTACGCATGTTTAGTAGCTTATTTACACTATCCACATAACATTTCTGCACGTAGATTGCGTAAGCCCGGTTATGAAATCTACGTACAGAAATTGTGTTCTTTACTTCATCAGATTTGTGCCAAGGTTCTATCATGATTGAAGTTATTTCACACAAAGATATTTCAGCAGAATAAAAACATAAGGCTGTATTTACATCTAAGAAGCTTTGGCTTCTTAGGTGCGTAGATTTGTGAAATTACCTACTGTGCATGTGTAGTAGGTCAATTACGCAATCTACGTACCAGTTAGGTCCGTAGCCTGCCTCAGTGCGGTTTTAAAGACCACACGGAGTAGTTTACTTAGAGAGAGGAGGCCTTAAGCCACCTTGAGGGGTGTTTAGATAAAAGTGGGAGGGGGGAGGTGGAGAGAGTCATTGGGCTACGCTCCTAACCGCTACGTTAACGGCGTTGCACTATTACTACGCATGCGCAGTTTTGCGAATTTTCTAGGATCTTAAATATACGCACCTAAGTGCCGTGGAAATCGCATCTCTGAATCAGCCCCTGAGTTACTACGCATGTTTAGTAGCTTATTTACACTATCCACGTAACATTTCTGTACATAGATTGCGTAAGCGCGGTTATGAAATCTACGTACAGAAATTGTGTTCTTTACTTCATCAGATTTGTTCCAAGGTTCTATCATGATTGAAGTTTATTTTGCAGTTGTTGCCAGACCAGAGCTGTCTCATGTCTTGTTGGCGGGACGTGTGGAAAGCCTATTTCTTGATCCCATTGAGATCAAAGTTTAAAACCCCTGATGCAGTGTAACAGAGGTCCAATGCCCTGTGCATGCAGACAAGAAGAAAAGATCTCCAATCCCCAGTATAATACTGTTATTTCACACAAAGATATTTCAGCAGAATAAAAACATAAGGCTGTATTTATATCTAAGAAGCTTAGGCTTCTTAGGTGCATAGATTTGCGAAATTACCTACTGTGCATGTGTAGTAGGTCAATTACGCAATCTACGTACCAGTTAGGTACTTAGATTGCCCCTTGCGGTTTTTAAAGACCACACGGAGTAGTTTACTTAGAGAAAGTGGGAGGGGGGGAGAGGATTTAGATCAGCCAGGGAGAGCAGGGGGCAGGTGGAGAGAGTCATTGTCCGTGCGTAGTTTCCTTCCTTTCTTCTTAAAAAAGAAACTATGCAGGGTAAGATAAGGTAGCCCTATGCCATAAGGTACCTAAAATCAGGGGGCGGGTTAGCGGCTGCACCAGTGAGTTAGATGCAGATCTGTCCGCACCTAACTCACTCTTAGGTGTGAATACAGTCCATACTCACAAAGCAAGTGCGGACAACTTGTGGCGCTATATAAATAAGCGCATTAGAAACAGAGCCTCAGCATAACTGCACTCTTTACTGTATCACCATGACACGGACCAGAGGTTGGGACGAGGCCCCTCTAAGTCATGGGACCCAGCACAAGTCCCCCTTGTTGCCAGGCCTGGGTTCAGAAACCCTGGGCACAGGCTTATCTGTCCTTTCTATATAGCGTGTCTAAACTGAATCTCTATTGATGAGATGGGGGTGCATGGATTCCAATGTCATATTTGGATGTTTAGTTCTCTCTAGCTGATTTCAAGTTAGAACTTCAATAGAAAAAACAATTCACAACTACGTTTACGCTGGATAACTTGGAGCATTTAGTGGTTTTATACAATGCACATACCTAGAAAACATGAGCACACAAATGGAACATGGGGACGATGCAAAAACATAAAGGCAGGGACCTGTAATCATTCATAAGTCCCTCGACTGCTATGGGAGCGACCTCCGCTTGCACCCATGGGAGTTAGGATCAGTCTGGCTGCTTCGGTAACAGCTCCAATGATACTGATGAATAGGATCATACCTCATGTTACAGAACCTACAGACGCTGGAAGGGATGCTTATGGCTGTGTGAGTATATGCAGCTATATGTAACCACACACTTCAGTTATGCTTCATAGAATCAGCAGCATTGATAG
>WWET01001881.1:24870-65489 GCA_011038615.1 Limnodynastes dumerilii | reverse complement strand
TGGTCCAGCGCACCCGAGACCCCACTCACTGACATACGTTTCACCCATGGCTTTTTCAAAATGCCAGTCCTTCTAGGGTAAGCACTCATATTTAGAATAGGACAGATGTGGCTAACCAGACCGGCCCTTAGAGCCATATATATATATATATATGTATATATATTCCACTTCCCCCACACATACAAATAAGCATTTGTTCCCCCACACACAAATATACAATTGTTGTCACACACACTCTCCCACAAATATGCAAAATTATATGAATTTTATACATAAATTAGAACTACAAACCTACCTTACACTGGATTTTGATAGACTCATTTCCTTCTCCTGTCACATCTGGTCTGCAATCCTGGGACAGCGCAATTCCCCTGCATTATACAATACAGAAGAGAATCACAGACCATGAGTGACACTGACACACACACTCCCACAACTACAAATAACTATTGTCACACACATAAATACACATAACTGTTGTCACACACACACAAATACAAACAACTATTGCCCACACACACAAATACACATAACTATTGCCATACACACAAATACACCTAACTGTTGTCACACACACACACACAATTATTACCCACACACATACAAATACATAAAATTATTGTCACAAACACAAATACACATAGCTATTGTCATACATACAAAAACACATAACTATTGTCACACAAACATACACATAACTGGTTACACACACACATAACTATTGTAACACACACAACTGTAGAGACACACATACACAATTGTGGAGATTCACACACACAACTGTGGAGACACACACACACACAACTATAGAGACACACACAACTGTGAGACACACACACAATTCCACAACTGTGGAGACACATACAACTGTGAGACACACACATAACTCTGGAGACACACAAACACATATACTTACCCAGTGCAGCCATTTCAGTATGCAGCCAGACGGTCCCTGCGGTTTCCTTACTGCAGGATGACTGAAGCCCCCTGGAGGCTGCCCCTGTGCTGCCTGTTCTTTTTTTCTGTGGGCTGAATGACAGCCAGATGGTGCAGGGACCGCTCCTAGTGATCCCTGATCTGCAAATGCTGCGGCTTCTGGATATTAAAGGTAAATCAGAGATCTCTTCCTATGGATCTCTTTATATGGTTTACAGCTACTGTCCAGCAGCCGCACACCAGACTTTAAAGAGCCACATGTGGCTCAAGAGACTCAGCTTGGCCACCCCTGGAATAGGAGGTGTCTGTTTGACTTGAGGACCGGCATTTATGAACTGAACAACTGCAGCTAAGTCAATACTATGGGCCAGATTTACTAAGCTGCAGGTTTGGAAAAGTGGAGATGTTGCCCAGAGCAAACAATCAGATTTTAGCTGACATTCTCTAGTATGTAAAAATAAAATAAGAGCAAGAATCTGATTGGTTGCTATATGCAACAATCTCACTTTTTCAAACCCGCAGCTTAGTAAATCTGGCCCTATATATTTAAAAATAATGTTAATGAGCAATATAAAACTTCTCTTTTTGATATTTCTAAATATATTATAGAGGATATTGGTAAAACCTCTGGCTGTAATTGCAGGATAATATTATTAAGTCAGTGCGGTACTAAAACTTGTTTGTTCTATATTTAAAATTAATACAGGATAGAAACTATACTTTATACATACTGCTTATAATCAAGCAAATAACTAATAAATGAATAGACAAATGTTTGGTCTTTTTATGGTTTTGGTCAAACAATAAAATTTAGCTGAATGATTTAATAACATGAAGCACCCCCTGTCTCTCCATTCTTTTCTAGTGGTGGTTCTGCCTGAATGTATTTGCTCAATCTACCAGTGCAGAGAATCAACCAGGTGCCACATCCCATGTGACTCCACCATTTCATTTTGTGTCAGTCTCACATACTTATGTACCACTTATGGAAGGTCAAAATTAAGATTTTTTTCTGGGGTTAATTATACTTTCCAATCCACCCTTGTCTATTATTTAATAGACAAAAAAAGTAAAAAAAAAAGATGGTCTGGATTCAGACGTGCAGTTACACGCACAGAGACCTGGCAGTCCGCACGGAAGAGGGGAGTACACTTCCCTGTCACTTCCCTCTCTCATGCAAAGTTTAGAAGAGTTACACTTCCATAAGACAGCCTTAAGTCTGTTGTGCAGATCACCGGCCAGTTGTTAACTAAGGTCCACAGGGCCCTGTCTCCTGTTATATCACCAATGATGTCACATAGGTGCGGGGCCCGCGGATGTGTCCTGGGCCCCACAAATTCTGATCATAGTCCTAGAGGGGGTGCTTAGCCCTGATGGAGAGATATCCAAGTGTAAAGAACTACATTCTGCCAGAACATCAGCTGAAAGCCGCAAGCAGCTTGCGGAATTCGGCTGATGTCATTAACGCTGAATCCGGACCAATGTTTTATACTTGTATAGCTCTTGTACATCACTCAAAATGACATCAAGAAACTACACAATGCTGCTATTCTGCAATACAACTATGTGATGTGCAGTGTCAGATTCAGACATTACGTTTACCCTATGAACTGCAATGAGTCTGCAAATTGGCCTCTAGCCATGAATCAATTACACAGTTTGACGCAAAGTATTAAGTGACAAGCAAGGCTGTAGTTTCTCTTTTGTGTAAGATGCTAAGTATAACCACACACAGCAGAAGTATAACCCCTGCAGCAGGGAAGAAGCCTTACTGCTGACAGATGTACGGGGAAGACTTGGTGTCGGATGTGCTATATGGCTGTCAGCTAAGAACACAAGAAAGGGAAATAATGGAAAGGAAGTTGTTTCTTGATAACATTAATAACTCTGTAACCTTACAACCGCCTTTTTATGATAAAGGAAAATATTTCAACACGGTATCAAAGAACAAAAATCCTGAATTCAATTGCTGATCAGGCTGAATAACCTACAACTACAAATAAAAAGAACAAAAGAAAAAATCTTTCAGTTCACGAAGAAACCTCCGGCTGCAGTACAAAAACCCCCCAAAACACTTAATTTATTAGGTAATACATAATCCCCGAAGCAGATCTCTCACCACCGTATATGGGAAAACATTCTGTGGCTGATTGTAAAGTTGTTCTTTTGTAAACTTATATCATATCTTCTTTTACTTGGTATGAGGGTCAGAATAATGCTGAGCGCAGGCACACCAGTACTTTTATATAAATATATCACAATAATACAACAGAGAATCCTAACAATAAAGACAATACATATAAAAATGTAAACAGCTAATAAAAGAGAACAAGGGGCTGTATTCACACCTACAAGTGAGTTAGGTGCGGACAGACCTGTGCCTAACTCATCCGTCCTGCCCCTAACAGGCGGCGGCAAGGATAGGGTTAGGCTGTGGCACATGAAAGGTTAAGGTTAGGCTTAAGGTTAGGATTAGGCTGCAGGACATGAAGGTTAAGGTTAGGGTTAAGCTGGGGGAGATGGTAGGTCAAGCTTAGGCAGGGCCGGATTGAGGGCCATGTGGGCCTGGGGGCTTAAAATGATCAAGGGCCCACACTATATAGTATGCTTTGGAGGAGAATGTCATTTATTCTTATGCACTGCAGTGGGAGGTCTGGAGATCTGTAGTGTGTAGGGGCCTATTTTCAGATGGAGGCCTGGGACTGTAGTTCCATTAGCCCCATTATTAATCTGGCCCTGAGCTTAATCTAGTAGAAGTGGAGCATTAGGGTGAGGATTAGAGTAAGGGTTAGGGTTAAGGGAAAATCTTACCCATCGCTGTTGCAGCATTCATATCTTGAGCCGCCACTTGATCCACACATTCTTTTTTCCTGCAGTTGTAAAGTGACTGCTGTCACTCCACTAACGGTTTTTTAACACATGGTACCAGGAAACCACACCCATAAATTTGTAACTTGTACTGTTGGCAGAATATTCTTGGTCACATTTGCAGCTGTGCCTTATATTCCTGGTTTTTATTATAGCAATTTATTTTAAATGTGTGGAGTGTGCGTAGCCCCCCACAACCCCTGCTCTCGGTAGTAAATATGGACACTTACGTGTCCAGCTTCCTACCTTAACTTTTACGATCATGCATACCTGATCGTAACGGGGCTTCACAGCGGAGATACGACATGCTTAAAGGGAGGGAAAGCCCCTTTCTCGTTACGTACACCGCCCCTTACGGCAATGTAAGAAAGCTGTGCGCATGCGCACAACCTTCAACACTGGGAAACTACAAATGAGCTGTACGTAATTCTCCTCTCGGCCATAACCAAGGATCGGGGCCTTTATTTGTACTGTGTGTGACGTTTTCAAAACTAAACATATTCAGTATTTGTATGCTCTAAGCAAAAGATAACGATCTTCACTGCAAACTAAAACTAATTCATTAATTGCAATATCGTTTGTCCAGGTGCAGTATTTACCCTCTTTTGTGATTGCTCCCAACTCTGTACATTGTACCTACAGAAAATGTTTAGCTTCTAGTTCAGTGAGAAGTAATACTACAAAGAGTGACAAGATCTAGGGCTCTATTTACTTACCTTCCTCGTTCCCTGTGAAGGAAGCTGCATCAGGCTGGCTTATCATCGCAGCGAGCCTGGCAGCTTCCTTCACATAATTTACTAATACTCACCCCTCCTCCGAGGTCCCGCGATGAGCCGTGGGTCGGTGCTGTGCTTCTCCTCCGTGCGATCCCTGAATGAAGTACTGCACATGCGCAGTGTCTCTCAATCAGGACTTAGAATCATTTCAGTGCTGACATGAGAAACACTGCGCATGTGCAGTGTATTCATGCCGGGACCGGACAGCTGCAGCCCGACGGGACGCCCAGACAGGTAAGTAATGTTTATTCCTATTTTCTATGGGGTTTATTGATTTATTTTTTTACTTATAAAAAAATATTTTTTTTTATTTATTTTTTTAAACTGGGGATCGATTGGGATGTATTCCGACGGTCTTCCCATACATGCCCTCCTTTTCCTATTAGGGGGAGGAAAAGAGGGGTATATGGGGACATCGCCAGAATAATTGTCACAAACGCAGCCTGAGCTGGCGTTAGTCTGACGCCGGGAGCGGAGTGTAAAACTCCGCTTCGACGTTCTGTAAATATGTGACACTTCATTTTATTGCGATAGGGCCAGTTTTGAAGTGAAAACTGGCCCTATCGCATTAAAATGATCTTTGTAAATAGAGCCCTTAATATTACGTGATTGGTTTATTGGGATAAGACAAATTTGAGAATTTTTTTCATGCCATTTTAATTTTTACATGTTATGCCAGTCATTAACCTGCAGTATATGTACAGGAAGAAAATCCCACAACACTGACACAAAGCCCAAAAACATCCAACCAGCTGACTATCAGAGTATTTGTGGCATCATCGCTCCAAGATTTTTCCAGCTTCACCGCCCCATTGGTCATGTTTATGATCTATTTGTGCATTCATTTGAAGTTTGACAATTGGCTATAGGTTTATGAAATCGGAGCTCTATCTGCAGAAGAGAAGAATTAGAGTGTTGGACAGCACCATGGATTCCAGAAAAGGTATTATAAAACAACAATGCTATATATTAATAAAGAATACAGAATTGTGTTTTTTCCAGAGGATCTGAATGGCCAGACTGTAGCTCTAGTGTCCAGGACCACAATGAAAATGAATCTTTTTGCTCATTTAAAAATATAAATAAAAAATAAATAAATCAAGTTATGCTGCTTTTCTCCACATGGTGGTGCTGTAATCCCTATAATAACACTTAGGAGCTGATCCAGAGTTTAAGAGAAGGGCAAAACAAGGGCAAGTGTAGAAAACCATGCTGAATTGCAGGGCAAATTTAAACTGAAAACAGAAGACTTGAGGGGTTGTTTTTTAGCTTAACTCTAATTTAAAGAAATGCAACATGTGAGTTATATGAACTGCATGGAAAATTCTTAATATTCTTTTGAACCCTTCACATTTCAAAATGGCTTTGCTTAGGTCTACAATTGCACCTGTTTTACACCATCTCTCAACTCAAGCTCTGGATGCTATTTTTTGTACCTAATTCTAGTTCCTTTTCAGTTGTCTATTTTGAATTGGCAGCCATTTCAGATTTTTTTTAATGAATGGGTGAGTATGCCGATCGACATACTCACCCATTCATTTTTGCAGGACCCAATGCACTGGCCGCAGATCCGTCGCTGACAGCTCCAGAGAGGTGAGTAATCTCTCCGGGGACTTTTAGTGTTGGGAGGGGTGGGTTAGACTCTTAGGAAGGGAGGGTCAGGGTTAGGGCCATAGAAGGGAAGGATTAGAGTCAGGCTGCGGAGAAGGGAGGGCTAGGGTTAGAGTAATGTTTTCCTTATTTCTAAATAGATTTCATAGTTTCAGATCAGGTTTCTGCCTATATCTTTCCTTTTCTCTCCTAGCTTCTTGGTGTGGCAGAAACAGTGGTGTATACTTTTTGGCGCAGGTAGTAGATAAACTGCATACATTTTCCCATTTACCACAAGTACTGTCATATTTAACAGTGGCTAAATCTGAAGTGATGAGCTGCAAACCCATAAGGGTCAAGATTCTGGCTATTACATGTGGACAGTAATCTAGTCTCAACTCGAAGGATTGGCGTCTTTTTTTATTTGTTAGTTTTAATTACTGTAGGTCTGAGTTGATGTTAGCCCTATGCAGGCCCGGCAACAGGGGGGGATAAGGGAGACACATGGTGGTGGGCTGGAGAGACATGATGGTGAACTGGGGGTCTGGAGACACGTGATGGGGGGCTGGAGTGACATGATTTGTGAATACTGGGGGGCTGGAGACACATAGGGATACTGGGAGCTAGAGAGACATGATGGGGGGCTGGAGTGACATGGTTTGGGAATATTGGGGGACATTTTTATTCCTGTGAATGGGTGGGTAGGGGCCCCTGTGCATTGCTTTACCCAGGGCCTACAATTCTGTTAAGACTGCCCTGCCTGTGAAGGAAGCTGCATCAGGCTGGCTTATCATCGCAGCGAGCCTGGCAGCTTCCTTCACATGATTTACTAATACTCACCCCTCCTCCGAGGTCCCGCGATGAGCCACGGGTCAGTGCTGTGCTTCTCCTCCGTGCGATCCCTGAATGAAGTACTGCACATGCGCAGTATCTCTCAATAAGGACTTAGAAACATTTCAGTGCCGACATGAGAAACACTGCACATGCGCAGTGCTTCTGTTTAGGCACTTTGACATTTTTCCAAGTCCTGACATGAGAAACACTGCGCATGTGCAGTGTATTCATGCTGGGACCGGACAGCTGCAGCCCGATGGGACGCCCGGACAGGTGAGTAATGTTTATTCCTATTTTCTATGGGGTTTATTCATTTATTTTTTACTTATAAAAAAATATTTTTTTACATTTTTTTTTTTAACTGGGGCTCGATTGGGATGTATTCCGACGGTCTCCCCATACATTCCCTCCTTTTCCCCCCCCTAATAACAGCTATTAGGGGGAGGAAAAGAGGGGTATATGGGGACATCACTAGAATAATTGTCACTAACGTGTAAAACTCCGCTCCGCCGTTCTGTAAATATGTGACACTTCTTTTTAATGCGATAGGGCCAGTTTTGAAGTGAAAACTGGCCCTATCGCACTAAAATGATCTCTGTAAATAGACCCCCCTAATAAGCTGTCCTTATAAAAGGATGTTGCATTACATTGCAGGGGAGGAAAATCTAAAACGTACTGACAAAACAAGAAATTAGCTCCGAAACTAAGAATAAATCAGCCCTTTTAAAAGATGAGGAGGGATACACATCCCCAGTGGCATAACCAGGGTAAGTCTGCTTAGGCAAGTAATCAAGCAAATAAATAAATAATTAATGGAAATTCCCTGAAGTGCAATAATGAAAGATCATGTTTCATATATAATCATAGTGTTCATTAAAGTCAGTAATTCCAGATGAATGGGGAAAGCCCTTGGGATTTTAATGATAATCATTGCCAATAAATATTGGTGAAAGTGGAATTCTTGACATTTTTGTATACTAACTGATTATATACCAAACATTTGTTTATTCATTTATTTCATTATTTGCTTGATTATAAGCAGTATGTATAAAGTATAGATTCCATCCAGTATTCATTTTAAATATAGAACAAACAAATTTTAGTTTAGAGCTGCACTGCACTGACTGGATAATATTATCTCACAATTACAGCCAGAGCTGTTACCCTAATACCCCCTAAAATATTCCTAGTATTATTAGTATTATTACTGACTTAGTTGCAGTCTGTTGTTCAATTCATAAATACTGGTCCTCAATTCAAACAGACACCTCCTATTCTAAATGTGAACACTTATCCTAGAAGGACTGGCATTTTCCTTGACAATGCCATGGGCGAGATGCGCTTTGGTGAGTGGGGTCTCCGGTGCACTGGAGCTCCACAAATTACAGCAAGCAACTGTTCCATCTTATGATCTACAGTCTCAGCACCTCCTTTTTCTGGAGCGCAGGAGGGAGAGATACGGGTCTGGAAAGACGAAGCACAGCCGTGAGGTTGCTATTTACCCTCTAGGTAAATATTTACATACTCTTTTTGATATTTCCTAATTGTAAATATGTATTAGTTTTATAATAATTTGACAAAATTAGAGAATATTGAACACATCCAGAGAGTATATAAGTATACTTACTGTATTGTTCTGTAGTGTTCAAAGGGAGAAATTATTAGTAAAAAAAATATATATATATAATTATTATTATTATTATTTGATAAAATGTATAATACTGGGAAATGGGCATAATCTTTTTAATTTGCTCTGATCTCCATCAACCTTACTTACAGCAGAGTACTCCGACTATGGGGAGAGGGGGACACGTCGGCCTCATTTTGCTAAGTCCTATTCAGAGTTGCTGAAAAATACAGCTCTGGATAGGATGGAGAGCATCTACGCAATGCATTCAGTAGCCCCTTTTCTGCTACTGTGACTATTTAAATTAGAAAAACACCCCTTTTCTCATTTAAATATAGTGGAACATCAAGTTCCACTGTTGCAGAGCAGCCAGAAATGGACACTGATGTATAAGCAGCAGTGCGCCATATTTCTATACTCACCTCCATTGTAAGCATGCATCAGAAAACCAGACGGAAACGCAGCTCTAGAAATTGTTGCCAGGCCTGGCTGTTCCCAGCAAGTGGCACCCCACGGTACATGTGTCACTGTATGTGTCTAGTGCTGAATCTGCCAATACCTAGCTGCTGGGACAGTCAGATGTTAAGCCATCCTAAACCACTAATTTGTGTTTACAGAACCTTGGGGCTGATCCAGAGCTGCACTTACACGTCTTTTTAAGGACAAAACAGTAGGAGAGGCAATGAACAGTGGAAACAGAATTGAGAGGTGAAGTTTTTTAGCTCAACTCTAATTTACAGATTAAACATAAAGCTATGCAGTATTTAAGTATTTTTTTTGCATGCAAAATAATTCAAATTAATTAAAACACATTGCAAAATGGTTTAGCTGAGCTGTACACTTGCGTCTGTTTTAAACTTACTTTTAAACTCTGGATCAGCCCCCATGTGTCCACACATGAGCTGCAAATTTTTAAGTATAAGGGGCCAGATTTACTAAGCTGCGGTTTCTAAAAGTGGAGATGTTGCCCATAGCAACCAATCAGATTCTAGCTTTCTCTAGTATGTAATAGGAAAGTAAGCGCTAAAATCTGATTGGTTGCTATTGGCAACACTTCCACTTTTCCAAACCCGCAGCTCTGTAAATCTGGCCCCAACTGTCTGAGGCAGAGATACAGCTTTGCATTTTCCCTACTCTGCTAAGATTATTCTTCCTCTTATCCCATTATCCATCTTTTGCGAACAGTAGTCTTTCTTGCCCAAGGGATTACTTCAATTCACTTCATATACCCTGTGCAAGAGACACAGACAGTAGTAGTGTAGCAATGTACACTTACTCATAGAACTGGCTACAGTATATTCCCACTTATACAGTCTTCTTCATAACAGTAATAGCTAACGAGGATCCACAAAATACATTAAAGGCAGCATTTCTGATGCTGAGGGCATCAGTGATGCTGAGGACATTAATGTCATCCACTTCAGTACCCTAGAGTTTGATGCAAAGTATCCCATGACAAACAGGGCTGTCACCTCTAATTTATTCAAAGCTGCACAGTATACTTACATAGAAGAGACCTTCCTGTAGCAAGGAACAAGCACTAATGATGCAGAACAGATGCACTGAGAAGTCACTGTTATGCCTACCAGTAAAATAGTTAATAGAAACAAAGGAAATGGATATTATTATTATTATTATTATTATTATTATTATTATTATTATTACTACTATTATATATAGTACAAACTTGTCATGAATAAGCAGTAAAACAATTATTCTTGAATTACCAAATTGCTGTGTTAGGGGTGAAATATGTTCAGATTACATCTCATACTAGGGATCTAAATTTAAATGTTGACTTGCGTCCTGTCATTTGGATTTCTGTCATGCTGGCATAAGGGATCCAATCGAAAAAAGGGCAGTTGCGAACCGGCTGGGAAATTGATTGCTTTTGCCTCGTTATGGAGAAGCAATTGATCCACCAAAGAAGGAAGATGCAGTGGCGAATGGTGAGTATTAATGTAACAACAACCCTAATTTTAATCCTTACCCTAACCCACCCTTTCCTTTACCCTAACCTTAAGCCTCCCCTTCCATTACCCTAACCTTCTCCTCCCCATAGCCTAACACTAAAACTCTCTTCCAAGCAGACTAACCTTAAGAGTCCCCTTATCAGTAACCTAACCCTAAGGGGTATATTTACTAAAGTCTATTTAGAAAAAAAAGACCAAAGTCCCGGGACTTTAGCCTTTTGCAAAATCGACCCGGCAAACATCGCTGGACAGAAATCGTCCAAATGTTTGCCATTTAAAAAATCCAATTTGCCATATTCACTAAAGGTGATTTGACTAAATCGCCTTTAGTTCACCAGCAAAGCGCTGAAAATCAAAGAGAAAAAAAAGAAAAACATATGTCAATCTATTTCACATGTGTTTTTCTGTTTCTCAAATGCAAGCGCAGCATGTCTGGAAAGATTAGCATGGCTGCGCTGAGCCTTGTAATAATATCAATGTCAGCATGTTAAGCCTTCTAAGCATGCTGCACTGTATCCAGTGCAAAAAAAAACAGTGTCAAACAAAACAAACACAAATACATTTACATACATGTGTGCCTAAAATAAACATTTACAATGCATATTATTGCCCCCTACTACTGCAAAATTACCCCAGGTGGCCATACTGGTTTGTAATAAATGTATTTTAAACTAATGTGTGTTGCATAACTTAAATAAAAATATTTCAGACTCACCGTTTAGCTGTCATCATTCTTGGAATAAGATTCTTGAGCCTTGTAGTTCTATCAGTGCAGCCATGCTAAGCATTCAAAACATGCTGTGCTTGTGTTTTTTTTTTTTGGTTACATAAAGCGACAGCGATTTTTCAAGGGAAAATCGCTATGCTTTTCTATAGAAAAGCACAGTGTTTTAGCCCTTGAAAAATCACTGCATATCGACGGCACTTGAAAATCGCGGGTAAAAAGTGACAGTTAGTGAAGATCGCGATTTTAAGTAAAAAATTGCGGTAAAAACACGGCGAGACTGATCGATTTCAAATCGCTTGCAAAAAGCGACTTTAGTAAATATACCCCCAAGAGTCTTTTCCCCACAGCCTAACCCTTTCAGGTTGCCACTAAAAACTGCAACCTGGGTTTTTGGTGGAGATCTGAAATGTACCGGGGTACTGGTCCTGGGTCTAGTAACTCAGGAATTAGACACAGGAAAAAAGAAGGGTTTTCCCATGTTGGACCCCGGGTAAGCGGAAACGTGAAAGGTATAGACCCGGGTTTTTCAACTCGGGTCTCACCTAATGCACCCGATTGGAGAGATTTTTGTTGCTATGCAGCAGTAAAAAAGTCCCTCCTCAGGAGTCATGCGCAGCTCCTTCACAATGTCAAGGGAGACCCAGGACCCAAAATTTCCTGGATCTGCCCTGGAGTTTTTAAAAATTTTTTCCATCAAAAGCCCCAGCAATACGGGTTGAAAAACCTGTGTTATTGCCAGGACTGAAATCTGAAAGCGACATAAGACTCCCCATAGACTATTAACATAGACACCCATATAATACTCACCTGTCTGGTCAGGCAGGTCTGTGGCAGTAATACAGGGATGTGGCCGTGGTTTACAAATGGATGAATTCATTAATAATATTTTGGAATTAGCGCTATATTCAAAATAGAGACAGATGAAAATTAGCTTTCGGCTGTTTCTATTTTGAAAACAGCATTTTTGAGGCCGCGACTGCATCTTAAAGAAAACAAACCATGTGGGTGCACTAGCATTGGCACCCTTAGGCATATGTCTTACATGCCTAGTGGTAAATATATTACCCTTCATATAATGAGTCTTTTTATTTTTTGTGGTAAAACACATCCAGCTGCATGTTTCCAATGAATGCTCATTTTCTGTTATACCTATCCAGAGTGGCTATCAGCCAGGGGGGCAGGTTGGGAAAATAAAGTGGTCCTGAAAAAATTCTGGAAGAGGCCTCATGTGGGTGGGACCAAATAAACTGTAGGGATCTTAAAGTTAGACCACCATTGAGCAACCCTAACTCTGCGCTGTCATTTGAGATCTTAAGGGAAGTAGTTGCGGTTATTTGAGATCCTAAGTGTCTGCCCGCGCCCACTTTCCCTCATCTCCCTGCCTCCCCCCGCCCATTTCAATGCAAATCCTTCAGATCTTAAACTTCCGCAGCACTTAAGATCTTAAGTGCTTGCGATCGATTCACAGGTCCACGCTTAGCAAATTTACGATCCTAACCTCTACGTAGACGGCGTTGCACTATTACTACGCATGCGCATTGATGTGAATTTTCTAAGATCCTAAATATACGCACCTAAGTAGCGATAAAATCGCATCTCTGAATCAGGCCCTAAATTTCCTAATACTTCTACTGTTTGTCTTTTCATCTACAAATTTTCTTTTATGGGACATTCTCATTATGTAATTAAGTGTTCCTATATAGTACAGGAATGGCAATGTTTTATGAGTGTATATGTTTATGGTATTATGGTTTAATTTATTAAAGAGATATTATTACATTATAATAACAGGAGCAACTATAACTTATTTCATTTGTGCATTGCAATTTATTTTTGGTGTCTAATCTAGCGCTCACTAGTTTTTTCTTCTTTAATATCTCTATCTCACACACACCCACCCCATATACATAAACACACACACACACTACATACCCCATATACCTAAACACGCACACACACACACCCCATATACATAAACACGCACACACACACCCCATATACATAAACAAACACAAAAACAGTGCACCCATACATTGGCAGAACTAGCGAGTCGAGGACCCATTTGAAATAATATGCTTTGGGCCCCCCTCCCACAAAACAGAATAAATGACTAATAAAGTGTAATGATAAAATAAAACACATTTACCTACACTCTTACAAGAGGAGAGGATTTCATGTTAGAAGAAGTCTCTTTTTTTCTTGCAGGTCTCATCGCTCTGTTGATCTGCTCCTGGGCTCTTTTCTTCACACAGCAGCTCTGGGTCACACAGAGTGCGGGGGTGTGAGCGGCGATGTGACATCATGACGATGTGTGCAGCGCTCTGCTGGGAGAATGGAAAACGCAGGGTTTTTTTAAAGTGGAGTTTTCAATTATTCTAAAGCATTTTGGGTATATTAGGGGTCTGAACATGGCACACTATATAAAGCACATGTTGGATATATTATTGGTTTGGGAATTACACATACTATAACAATTGGTTTATATTATGAATTGGGAATGGCACACTATATACAGTATATAATGTTCAATTCCCAAATTCCTAATAAACCTCAAATATATTAGAATATGTTCTATTCCCAGACCCTGTATGTACTTTATACTGGGTCATTCCCATTTTCCTAAAATACCCTACATATATGATATACTGTGCCAGTATCATACCCGTAATATACTCCACATATACTTTATATAGTGCGCCATGTGCAGATATCTTATATATATGTAATACATGTAGGGTATATTAGAGGTATGAAGATGGCACACTATAAAAAGTATATGTGGGGTATATGTTTTCCAGGGATGCCACACCAATTTATGTGGGATATATTATGGGTCTGTGAATGTCACATACTATAATATATAGGAGGTATATTAGGAGTGTGGGAATGACAATCTGTCATTGTCAACGTCTATGATATTCCCCGACCTCTTAAATACACCACATATTCTTTATACAGCGTTCCATTTACTGACTCCAAGTATACCCCACATGTAATAAATGTGGGATATATTAGGAGTCTGCATAGGGTACACTACGTAAAATACATGTGGGGTATATTATGGGTCTGGCATATACTATAATATATATATATAGGGGTATATTATGTCTGGGAATGGCACACTATGTACAGTATGTAGTGTGACATTCCCAGATCCTAATATACCCAACATATATTACAGTATATGCTATTCCCAGACATACTTAATACCCCATATGTGTTTTATACAGTGTGCCATCTACTGACCCTTAATATACCCCACATGTAATTGTATACATGTGGCATATATTGCACAGTACACTCTATACACACACAATGCTTTTCATACACACACATACACTCATATGCACAGTACAATCCATACACACACAGTGCACTCCAAACACACACACAATACAGTCCATACAAACAGTGCAACCCAGAAACACACACACAGTGCACTCCAGATAGATTCATACATACACACACACACACACACACACACACACACAGAGTGCACACACACTTGTACTTATTCACAGAGCCTGCAGTCAGCACCCCGCAGAGACAGGAAAGCTCACAGTTACCAGGAGGCTGCCTCCACCCCAGTCAGCAACAGGCAGCCTTGCGGATGGCTGCCTGTTGCTATGTAGCAACAGCTGGGACTGCCCCCTTACAACTGTAAGCTGATCTGTCCTTTCCTGTCTCCTGGCTGCAGGTGCCGATCATTCAACAGCTGCTGTGTCTCCCTCATTGGTCCAATTCTTATGTTGTACTGCGGAGGCCTCTCAGGTGAAGTGGATATACTGAGAGGCCTCCGTAGTACAGAACCTGCACTGGGCCAATGATCGGGACGCAGCAGCTGCTGCTGATCTACTGTCATTTTAAAAAAATGTGCTGATGAGGCAGCCTCCAGACGGCCTCATGAGGGTTACGGCCTACCAGGAAACTTCCCAGGAAGGCCTATTGCCAATCCGCCACTGCTATCAGCAAACTTTGGATCAGCTCTTTTGAGAGTAAAAGCAAAATAGATGCAAGTATAAACCTGAACAAAACCATGTTGACCTTGAAGAGGAGGCAAATTTAAGCTGTAAAAAGTGGAATAAGAATTGAGAGGTAAACCTTTAAAGTATGTGAGTCCTATATTTATTTATTTATTTATTTATTAACAGGGTATTAAATAGCGCTATCAGATTATCTAGCACTTTTCAGAGAATATTTCACATTCACATCAGTCCCTGCACCAGTGGAGCTACATACTAACACACACACACACACACACACACGGTTTAATTTATTCAGAAGCCAATTAACATACTAACATGTTTTTGGTGCGTGGGAGGAAACCAGAACACCCAATTAAAAATAAAAAAAAATATAATATATTTTCTCTCTCTCTCCTAGGCAGTCTGAAATAGCCCACATAACGCACTAAACAGGCACCACACAATGTGGGTGATGTATTTTAGTATTTGTGGCCAATTGCATGCAAGTAGAAAAATAATAAAACTTTAACTGTCTCTGCACTAGCACTACAGGTCACAGCAAGCACTGGCTGTCATTAATGCTTGGGCGTGTTGGTTTTTGTAGTATTCCAAGCACCAGTATACCCATGGTACTGGGTGAACCACAACCAGAAGCATGCCCTGACACCACAGCCTGCTGCAGCCTGTAGCATCCCCCACACTTATTATTGCGGCCTTTAAACTTATTAAATTGATGTTCACGTTGCTCCAATCTTCCAAGTTATTACTCCAGAGCTAGGGTTGGTTAAAATAAAAACCCATAACTGACGCCATAAACACAAGTCTGATCTCTCAGAGCACTGCCGCAAAACTGATTGTCTGGTGGCTGAAACCTGTATATTCAACCTCCTATACTGTAGTAATCTTTTTTTTTTTTTACCATAGACTTGCATTGTAATTCACACACACATTGCACCCATAAGTACTTCAAATAAGTCGCATGATGCCGCTTTTGGGTGCAATGTGGAATGAGCTAATTTTATGAAAATTAGGCAACTTTCAGTAAAAATGCATTATCACGCTCAATTAAATATGTCTGTCTATCTATCTATCTATCATAGCTATCTTTTTATTGTATATATTAGAGGGGTTTTTTATATTTACATGTTAAATCTCAACATGAGTAAATATCGTCTTAAAATTTTTAATCCAAAGGTTTTGCAGAAATTTCAACAAGACTTTGCTGCCATCTGCTGTTTATTAGCAATACCTGCAATTCAATTTGTTGGTGGAGGATCCTCAAAAGCGATATCCAATAGAAATAATATATTGTTTAAACCTATAGTGTTGAGTTGTGTTTATTTACCACTCTGTATTGTCTGATATACCTTATTAAAAAAAAAAAAAGAAAGAAAGAAGATAAAATGAATGAACAAAATCAATTGAAACATGGCGGCTAAGTTTGAGAGTAGCAGAGAATTTTTATATACTATATGTCCCATAATAAAGACCATTATTCCGCCTTAATTTTGTTTAAATTAGCCTCAGAAAAGCGCTCTACATGCCCAATAATTATGGGCCGGATCCAGAACTACGTCCGTCTTCCATAGACAGACGTAGTTCAATAAACTGTAGCTACTGCGCATGCGTATGTAATCTGCGTATCGTTTCGATACGTAGATGCGCATATGCGGTCTAAAAGATCGCTTATATGCAATCTACGTATCGAAACGATACGCAGATTACGTACAATAGCTACTACGCATGCGCAGCAACTACTGTTTATTGAACTACGTCCATCTATGGAAGACGAACGTAGTTCTGGATCCAGCCCAAGGGTCTTAATAGTGCTCAGATTATCCCTCATAATAGGGCTCTAAGTTTAATGTAATGTTTGACTTGTGTCCTATCATTTTGGTTGATGTCATTGTGGGATAGCAGATCCTATTAAAACACTGCTAATGTCACATAGGCATCACCTACAAATAATGGGGTAGATCCAGAACTAAGTACGCTGGCCGGTGATGTAAAAACGTGATTTGTTATGTACTGCGCATTCACACGGCATATGTTACGCCGCGTAAATCTGAACATACGTACCAGCCTAGTATCAACTGCGTAACTATGAATGAAGGGGCGTGCCAGCCATACGACACTTGTAATTACGCTTCAGAGGCGAGGGGAGGCATTTAGGGCCGTTTTCAGAGAGCCATTTTAACGGATAAATGCGTGCGTATGTTTGCGAACGGACCAAATGCACGTGCGTAGTAACTTTATGTACACAATTGACGTTGAAGATACGCGCTTTAGGCACGGACATGTGAATCGCACGTGTGGACGTACGTATGGACGTCTCGTGCAGAAATACGTACAAGAAGATTTGCATGAAAATGGGTGGAGAGAGGCATTTAAATGAACGCATGTGGGTGCGCCAAGCAAGAGCCGTACGCACAGAGGACACATACGCTCATAAGTTCACACAGAAAGTTAAAGGTGGTCTATGGAAGCAGGGCCGGGCTGGGACTAATAATCAGCCCTGGCATGTAAAGCACACAGGCCCATCTTTTGTGGGGTACTGACAGTTTGAAACAAGCATTCAACAATAGACGCAGCTGCATTATTTAGCAGATGATAGGGCCATACTTTTGGATTCACAAATTAAATACCTTATCCCCCGAAGGTCTGAATGAATTGATAGACCTAGATTTTGGGGATTGAATGCTTCTTTACTGTATTTTACCATGTATGACATTTCTATGCTGGGCCCTGGTATCGTAACCATATCAGTTGTTCTAGCTTTTTGTATGTTTGAATATTCGGTTGTATTAAATGTGCTCTTTATTGCTATTATTGCCATAATTAACATCTTAATGTTGGGTCTTGTATTCTAACCCTATTAGTCCCTATAGTTTTCTATATGTTAGATTGTTGGATATTGGTAATGTTGATTCCACTATGTGGGTAAGGTTTGATTTAATTCAATAGTGGACTGCTATTATTATTATTAATTAACTAAGTAAAATGATGGTTACTGGCCTATACCATGAATATATAATTATTTGTGTATAGATTAGTTTAGCATTATATTATCATATTTTAGTCACCCAGTGCTATTGGGTGATTGGATGTTTATACATATTTCTTGCAGGGTTACTATTTCCAGGATGCAATGTGTAATGTATGGTGATAACTAGGATGCTATGTGTATTATATGATGATAACTAGGATGCAATGTGTATTGTATGGTGATAACTAGGATGCAATGTGTAATGTATGGTGATAACTAGGATGCTATGTGTATTATATGATGATAACTAGGATGCAATGTGTATTGTATGGTGATAACTAGGATGCAATGTGTAATGTATGGTGATAACTAGGATGCTATGTGTATTATATGATGATAACTAGGATGCAATGTGTATTGTATGGTGATAACTAGGATGCAATGTGTAATGTATGGTGATAACTAGGATGCTATGTGTATTATATGATGATAACTAGGATGCAATGTGTATTGTATGGTGATAACTAGGATGCAATGTGTAATGTATGGTGATAACTAGGATGCTATGTGTATTATATGATGATAACTAGGATGCAATGTGTATTGTATGGTGATAACTAGGATGCAATGTGTAATGTATGGTGATAACTAGGATGCTATGTGTATTATATGATGATAACTAGGATGCAATGTGTATTGTATGGTGATAACTAGGATGCAATGTGTAATGTATGGTGATAACTAGGATGCTATGTGTATTATATGATGATAACTAGGATGCAATGTGTATTGTATGGTGATAACTAGGATGCAATGTGTAATGTATGGTGATAACTAGGATGCTATGTGTATTATATGATGATAACTAGGATGCAATGTGTATTGTATGGTGATAACTAGGATGCAATGTGTAATGTATGGTGATAACTAGGATGCTATGTGTATTATATGATGATAACTAGGATGCAATGTGTATTGTATGGTGATAACTAGGATGCAATGTGTAATGTATGGTGATAACTAGGATGCTATGTGTATTATATGATGATAACTAGGATGCAATGTGTATTGTATGGTGATAACTAGGATGCAATGTGTAATGTATGGTGATAACTAGGATGCTATGTGTATTATATGATGATAACTAGGATGCAATGTGTATTGTATGGTGATAACTAGGATGCAATGTGTAATGTATGGTGATAACTAGGATGCTATGTGTATTATATGATGATAACTAGGATGCAATGTGTATTGTATGGTGATAACTAGGATGCAATGTGTAATGTATGGTGATAACTAGGATGCTATGTGTATTATATGATGATAACTAGGATGCAATGTGTATTGTATGGTGATAACTAGGATGCAATGTGTAATGTATGGTGATAACTAGGATGCTATGTGTATTATATGATGATAACTAGGATGCAATGTGTATTGTATGGTGATAACTAGGATGCAATGTGTAATGTATGGTGATAACTAGGATGCTATGTGTATTATATGATGATAACTAGGATGCAATGTGTATTGTATGGTGATAACTAGGATGCAATGTGTAATGTATGGTGATAACTAGGATGCTATGTGTATTATATGATGATAACTAGGATGCAATGTGTATTGTATGGTGATAACTAGGATGCAATGTGTAATGTATGGTGATAACTAGGATGCTATGTGTATTATATGATGATAACTAGGATGCAATGTGTATTGTATGGTGATAACTAGGATGCAATGTGTAATGTATGGTGATAACTAGGATGCTATGTGTATTATATGATGATAACTAGGATGCAATGTGTATTGTATGGTGATAACTAGGATGCAATGTGTAATGTATGGTGATAACTAGGATGCTATGTGTATTATATGATGATAACTAGGATGCAATGTGTATTGTATGGTGATAACTAGGATGCAATGTGTAATGTATGGTGATAACTAGGATGCTATGTGTATTATATGATGATAACTAGGATGCAATGTGTATTGTATGGTGATAACTAGGATGCAATGTGTAATGTATGGTGATAACTAGGATGCTATGTGTATTATATGATGATAACTAGGATGCAATGTGTATTGTATGGTGATAACTAGGATGCAATGTGTAATGTATGGTGATAACTAGGATGCTATGTGTATTATATGATGATAACTAGGATGCAATGTGTATTGTATGGTGATAACTAGGATGCAATGTGTAATGTATGGTGATAACTAGGATGCTATGTGTATTATATGATGATAACTAGGATGCAATGTGTATTGTATGGTGATAACTAGGATGCAATGTGTAATGTATGGTGATAACTAGGATGCTATGTGTATTATATGATGATAACTAGGATGCAATGTGTATTGTATGGTGATAACTAGGATGCAATGTGTAATGTATGGTGATAACTAGGATGCTATGTGTATTATATGATGATAACTAGGATGCAATGTGTATTGTATGGTGATAACTAGGATGCAATGTGTAATGTATGGTGATAACTAGGATGCTATGTGTATTATATGATGATAACTAGGATGCAATGTGTATTGTATGGTGATAACTAGGATGCAATGTGTAATGTATGGTGATAACTAGGATGCTATGTGTATTATATGATGATAACTAGGATGCAATGTGTATTGTATGGTGATAACTAGGATGCAATGTGTAATGTATGGTGATAACTAGGATGCTATGTGTATTATATGATGATAACTAGGATGCAATGTGTATTGTATGGTGATAACTAGGATGCAATGTGTAATGTATGGTGATAACTAGGATGCTATGTGTATTATATGATGATAACTAGGATGCAATGTGTATTGTATGGTGATAACTAGGATGCAATGTGTAATGTATGGTGATAACTAGGATGCTATGTGTATTATATGATGATAACTAGGATGCAATGTGTATTGTATGGTGATAACTAGGATGCAATGTGTAATGTATGGTGATAACTAGGATGCTATGTGTATTATATGATGATAACTAGGATGCAATGTGTATTGTATGGTGATAACTAGGATGCAATGTGTAATGTATGGTGATAACTAGGATGCTATGTGTATTATATGATGATAACTAGGATGCAATGTGTATTGTATGGTGATAACTAGGATGCAATGTGTAATGTATGGTGATAACTAGGATGCTATGTGTATTATATGATGATAACTAGGATGCAATGTGTATTGTATGGTGATAACTAGGATGCAATGTGTAATGTATGGTGATAACTAGGATGCTATGTGTATTATATGATGATAACTAGGATGCAATGTGTATTGTATGGTGATAACTAGGATGCAATGTGTAATGTATGGTGATAACTAGGATGCTATGTGTATTATATGATGATAACTAGGATGCAATGTGTATTGTATGGTGATAACTAGGATGCAATGTGTAATGTATGGTGATAACTAGGATGCTATGTGTATTATATGATGATAACTAGGATGCAATGTGTATTGTATGGTGATAACTAGGATGCAATGTGTAATGTATGGTGATAACTAGGATGCTATGTGTATTATATGATGATAACTAGGATGCAATGTGTATTGTATGGTGATAACTAGGATGCAATGTGTAATGTATGGTGATAACTAGGATGCTATGTGTATTATATGATGATAACTAGGATGCAATGTGTATTGTATGGTGATAACTAGGATGCAATGTGTAATGTATGGTGATAACTAGGATGCTATGTGTATTATATGATGATAACTAGGATGCAATGTGTATTGTATGGTGATAACTAGGATGCAATGTGTAATGTATGGTGATAACTAGGATGCTATGTGTATTATATGATGATAACTAGGATGCAATGTGTATTGTATGGTGATAACTAGGATGCAATGTGTAATGTATGGTGATAACTAGGATGCTATGTGTATTATATGATGATAACTAGGATGCAATGTGTATTGTATGGTGATAACTAGGATGCAATGTGTAATGTATGGTGATAACTAGGATGCTATGTGTATTATATGATGATAACTAGGATGCAATGTGTATTGTATGGTGATAACTAGGATGCAATGTGTAATGTATGGTGATAACTAGGATGCTATGTGTATTATATGATGATAACTAGGATGCAATGTGTATTGTATGGTGATAACTAGGATGCAATGTGTAATGTATGGTGATAACTAGGATGCTATGTGTATTATATGATGATAACTAGGATGCAATGTGTATTGTATGGTGATAACTAGGATGCAATGTGTAATGTATGGTGATAACTAGGATGCTATGTGTATTATATGATGATAACTAGGATGCAATGTGTATTGTATGGTGATAACTAGGATGCAATGTGTAATGTATGGTGATAACTAGGATGCTATGTGTATTATATGATGATAACTAGGATGCAATGTTTATTGTATAGCGATAACTAGGATGAAATGTGTATTATATGGTGATAACTAGGATGCAATGTGTATTATATGGTGATAACTAGGATTCAATGTGTAATGTATGGTGATACTAGAGTGCAGTGTGTATGGTATGGCAATGCAGGTCTAACTTTCTGTCCGCCCGGAGAAAGCAAGGGGTGTGACAGGATTTTTGGTGGGTGTAACCTGCTCCGACCTGCTCCGTCCGTGCTCCGTCCGTGCGTATATTTGCGGCCTGATCGCACGACGGCAGTTCTGAAAGGTGGAAATGCAATAGAATTACATTTGATTTATTCTATTTTGTACTATTTAAGCAGCCTGGTCTTTTGGGTGTTATGTTTTACATTTGTAAATTAAATGCCTAAAAATGCTAACTAAAGCTTTACAGACAAGGGAGTAGATCCAGAACAAAGCACGCAAGTGCATAAAAGCGCCTATTAGTACTTAATGCACATGCGTGCGGCAGCTGTTACGCTGCGTGACTCAGAGTGCAAAGGCCAGTAACCTATATGCGGCGTAACTACGTACGAATGGGCGTGCCACCCATACGACACCCAAAATTACGCTTCGGAAGTGGGATGAGGCATTTAAATCGTACAGTATGGACGTACTTAGCAGCGTAAGTACGTGCTGCCTATATGTACGTCAGTAAAACAGCCAAAATACGTACATGCAAGGTGATTGCCAAGGGGAGTGCATAGTAATTATGCTAATAAATGTAATGGAAACATGGCTCTGGATCAGGCTCAAGATGACCATTACTCAGCATCTATCAACATGACATCATAATCATGCTGATGTCACAATAGCCAAGTGTCTGTAAACCCCCTCACCTGTGTATTGCTCCTCACTTGTAGTCAAGGTGCTACAGGATACAGGTTAAGTGACTGATTGTTCTTAACAAAAACAGAAGTAATTGGAGGAATAGTGAAAGCTGCAATAATGTACTCAGGGAGAAAAGGTAAATCTCTGATCTGATTAAGCTTTTGTAATTATGTGGAGAGAAGAGAGAGTCTGACCAAAGATTCCTCTGACCCCCAGAAGTGACTTTCCTGATATAGATTCAGCCTTGATCCATAACAATCAGCCCCAATGAGTCAGTCATGGCTCCCCATGAGGATTTCAGTATTCCTTAGTAAGAACTAGGGGAGGAAGTGATAATTTAGGGGTCTATTTACTTATGATTTAATTTTTTAATGAATGATGCTGATCCAGGCTTGCTTCTCCTCGCAGCGAGCTTGGCAGCATTGTTCAATTAATTTACTATTACTCACCCTACCTGCAAGGTCCTGTGAGGTCCCGCGATGATGTCTCTGCTCATCGCAGGACATTTCATTCATATGAAGTATGCGCATGGGCAGAGACTCTGTTTCCTCACTTAGAAAATTTCAAGTCCAGATATGAAAAAACAGTGTCAGAGTCCTAAGCTTCTCCCGGGCGGGTAAGATTTGCTATTTTTTTTTAAAATTTTTACAGTTTTATATATTTTAGGTGTATTTATTACATTTTTACATAAAAATATAATTATTTTTTTTTTTACATTTTAAAACATAGCGGTATTCCAGCAGTGTCCCCATACATACCCCCTTTTCCTCCCCCCAAATAACACCTATTAGGGGGAGGAAAAGAGGGGTATATGGGGACATCTTTGGAGAGATACCCCCTAAAGCCAGCCTGAGCTGGCGTTAGTTTTACGCCTGGAGCGGAGTATAAAATTAAGGCTTTGTAAATATAAGGAAGCGCCGGCCCGCTCTGAACGGCCAACGGGCCAGCTGAGACCTCCGATAGCAACATGGATCGCCATGGAAACTACTATTTTCCATGGCGATTTATTGTCTGTAGTCTGTAAGTAAGAAATACTTAATTTTCATGTGATAATGCCCATTTTCACATGAAGATGGGCATTATCACATGAAAATGAACTTTGTAAATAGATCCCTAAGTACCTTATTATTGAGTGTACTGGGGCATGTACAGTGTTGGGGGAGGGGGAGGTTGGGGGAGGTTTTCTAATTAGTGTTATCTATGGGGTTAATTTCATAAAGAACTGGAGTAGGGGGACCCTACGTTTTAAGTTAGTGTAAACTTGTCTAGGTTACTATTGTGTGAACAGAGATTACTGATGTGTGTGTATATATTTAAAATATACTTAAAATGTATGAAAAATATGAAATGTGTGCAAGTGTATATATAAAGTGTATATATAAATGGAAGTATAAATGGAAGGACCAAAGGTTACTTTGGGAGCCTATCCTCTCCCCAGTATGGCCGCTGCACATTTTTTAAATAAATTTGTATTACTTTTTTAATACAGACCACCTAAGTATATGTATAGCATACAGATAGGGACTCACCTACAATAGGTCCCTTGATGCAGGGCAGGTGAGCTTAACACAATGTAGCTATATTGTGAACTAAAACTCCTTTTTATGTATGTGCTGAAACATAGTTTGTTTAGAGCACCAGACCTGTCTTTTGTTCCGTGGACTAATAAGAGGATGTCAATCATAGGGGGCTGCTGTTATTCATGGGTCTTTAGAATTTGTTATTAGGTCACATGATTCTTATATTTTAAAACTGATAAACTCAAATTATCTATTTTAATTCTTGGTTCAGGTCCTGAAAAACAATCTCTTGCTAAGATGCATGATCTAGTTCCTGCTCAGAACTTCATGAATGCAGAACTGAGCAAGATGTACGAACTCCGTGCTGCATGTACAAAGCAGATGTTCTGGAGGAATAAGCTAAACCTTATCAATAGGACTGTGACCTACAGACTGAGGAAGGTTAGAGGCCTGGGTATGGTAAACCCAGTGTCCTTCTAGTTGACCACCTTTCTTTCACTTCCCCTGAAAAGCCTCTTCTTGGAGGCTGCTCCTCGGTGGGTAGATGGTTTTAGTACATGGGTACTTCCCTTCCTCAAAGACTGGATGAGTGGAGGGGTGCTTAAAATCTTTTGAGTCCAACATGGGTATCTTCCGGCCTACGTGATCTTGGGTCTGAAAGTGACAAGGAGATGGCACCTGTAGGCGGGAGAAGTCAAAAGCTCCTCTAGAAGTGAGTAGGAAATAGTTGGATTTTGCAGTCCCACTTCTGGAAACTCCTATCACTGTCCTGGTGATGTCTGCTCAGAAGGTTTGGCTCTGGTCGCAGATTAGAGGCTACCCCGAAGCTGAGGGACATCGTTTGGCTCTCTTCATGGAAGGCTCTATGTTAGAGGGAACTTGAAGTACAGGAATCCCAGTGATTGTGGCTGCCTAAATGAGGAAGGTCCAGGGTCGGTGTAGACAATGGATCATTTCTTGCTTTAGTGTCCATTTAACATAGAAGTTTATTTTACTGTTTTGTAGGTCTCCAATCTCTTTCTATGCCTCAACCCGCTGTGAATCAGAACAGTGGGTCTGTGTTACTGGCTTATGGGGGCAGGGGCGCCACTGTCCGTGCCTAAGGATTCAAAACTCTTGGTGGCATCCCTGCCCTTACTGCTGTCTCTTTCTGCCTTCCGAGATTTCAGAGTCCGCAACTATGGTAGCTGTACAATAGCTTAACTGCTTAACTGTGCTGTTTCCTTCCTGATAAGTTTTATCATAGATAACCCGTGACTCTGCAGGTGTTGTGAAACTACAAATTCCATTATACTTTGCACAGTATCTGCTGTGTTTATACTGCTGTAACATGCTGGGAGTTGTAGTTTTTAGCACAAATGGAGGGCCACATATTGTGTTGATTCTTCGAATGGAAAACTGTATAACAGTCTGAAATGTTGTACATATGTCATAAGCTTATTTTATCTCATCCCCTTCCTGCTTCTTTGCATTACAGTTTTTGGAGTATATGCAGCAAGTGGAGAACTATGGTTACCTGATGGCGGGTCCTTGCACCACAAACTACCTGGAAACCAATACAATTGTCACCGTGTCTGTGGGGAAATGTGAATTATACTTCAACTTCCAACCCCGAATAACCAAACCAAAACTATCCGTCTTTCCTTTTAATAGGGTTACTTGCTGACGAATCATCATGCTAGGGGTAAATAATCTGATAGGGGTAAGTGATCAGCATGTCTTGGGTCATTTGTTGAACATTTCAAATCATTGAGCATGATGAGTGCCAGAGTGTGGGAAGGACGGCAATCGTCATTGATTTATCATCCCAGCATTTGGGAAACTGGAACAGATATGTCATGGAAGAAATTCGAGGAAAATCAGTTCACAAAGTTGTAAATGGCTGATAATGGACCAATTTAAAGTCCCATGGAGGCCAACACACCTGTCTGGGTCATTAAGGGAACAACACCTTGGGCTAGACTACTTGCTAAACTTCTCATAAGGTAAAATGGAAATGTTACCCATAGCAACCAATTCTAGCTGACATTCTGTAACATGTAATAGGAAAGTGAGAGTTAGAATCTGAACAAGCGCGGGGTAGAGGATATTGGTGCAAGAGAACAAAACTTAACAGATAAACTTCTAGTCGACAAAATCAATCCTATCAAACAGTGTAAATATGTTTCTTAAATAAGAGTTTCTCAACCGAATCCAACAGGACCATTTAAAAACAAAAGAATTCTTAATACTTCTTCATAATTTAACACAATGGAATTAAGGTGTCAGCACAACTCTAAATCAGTTTCTTGTTCTATCAAATAGTCCCATGTACTATTTATAACTTTTTAAGTTTTATAGTCCCGTATCCAGATAATTTTCAGTTGAATTTTAGATTATCAGCTCTTTAGTCCTTATCCTATTCTTTCCACACAGGACTGTTGCCTTCGAGATAAAACAAAACAGAAAACAACCTTGTGTAATCCTTTTTCAATCAGGTAAGTATTGTAATATCAATAATCTACTCACACTTTATCGTGTAAAAATATTCTTTCTTTCTTCAGATTATTAATCCTCCGGAATATAGGGAGAAATAAACAAACCCTAGTGCAGCACTGCCATCTGTCTGTAAGTATTATAAACAAAGTTTCTACTCACAATTTTTTCTTTCATATGATCACATTGAAAATAATCTTTGTTTCTCTTTCAGTGTTTCATTTTAGTAAATCTAGCCCTTATTCCTTCTCCAAAGCTCACTGTATATAAAATATCAATTACTGACATCAAACTTCATACACAGCAGTGCCCTATGTGTGCTGGAATATGCCTCTGTATGACTGTGTCTGCAGTCTACATTTTGCTGCTGGGATACACGCATTGGGCTGTATGCAGACTCCCAGACGTATAACAGACGCGTCCGGAGTTTCACGTTTTTGACTACGTTGCATGTGCAGTAAATTTTTTACGTAATTTATGTATCTTTTCCATATGTAGATCTTTAAGAACGCATATGCGTAATCTACATGTGGAAAAGATACGTAGATTACGTTAAAAATTTACTGCGCATGCACAGTAGTGAAAAACGTGAAACTTCGTACATATATGTTATATGTCCGGGAGTCTGCATACGGCCCATCATCTTTCTTCACCCCCAAAATGCTGAGTAGTGATGATAACAAAAACAAAGGGAAAAGTGAAGAGGTTGCAGAGAAAGGAGGAGGATACAGTGGACTGGGAAGAAAAAGGGGTATGGAGTGGGGGGTGGAGAAACACAGGGGAACAGAGATAGAGAAAGGCAGGGGATATTATGGGGTATATATGGAGCTTTATTATAGTGACTCTATTATGGGACTTCATAGACTCCCAAATAGGCCTCAATATGTCTTCATAGCTAAATATGGGGCATTTGGGGGCATATTAAACCCTACTTTGGGCAGGACCGGTACTAGGGTGTTCAGCCCCACCCCCATGAATGTTAAATTTCATATATCTTATATATATATATATCTTATAACTAATGTGTCCCCAGCCTCCCAGTATCCCCAATAATGTCACTACAGCTCCCTGTATCCCCCTATCATGTCACCCGAGCTACCAAGTTTCCCCAATTATGTCACTGCAGCTCTCAATATTACCAATTATGTGTCCCCAGCTCCCCAGTATCCCCAATCATGTCACTCTAGCTCCCAGTATCCCTTATCGTGTCACTCCAGCCCCCAGTATTCCCATCATATGTCTCCAGACCCCAGTATTCCCCATCATGGGCTGGATCCAAATTTAAGTGCTTGAACTTAGTTACACTTGGGCTAAACCATGTTAATTGCAGGGGGAGTCAAGTTAATTGTATTCCTTGCATGCAGGGATATATCTCTGAATTGCTTACTGCACACAGATACTGAGCACCTTTACTTTTACACTGGTATTTAGACTTGGGATAAGAAACATCACCTCTCAACTCTAATGCTGTTTGCAACAGATAAAATATGACTCCCCTGCAATCAACATAGTTTATCCCAGGAATAAGTAAGTTCAAGCACTTACTGAAGTCTGGACCCAGCCCCATGTGTCTCCAGCTGCCAGTATTCCCAGTCATGTTACTGCAGCTTCCAATATTCCCATTTTTACTCCTGTATTTACGTACCTTTGAAAGTTCCCTCCTTCCTGCTCTCCTCTGCGATGGGCCCTGATTTGAATGATGCTGGTGTGACCTCAGGTCACTTCAGAGTAATTCAGAGATTTCACAGCAGAGGGAGGCACTGGTCACACAGGCACAGCAGAAGTGAACGGACACCGCTATTAAACGTTGTAAGGCGTTCTCACCGGATTTTTAAGAGCACCTTGCATTGTTTAACAGTGGTGTCCAGTTAGGGGTTTGACTGGCGCTGCGGAGCATGGAGAATTAGAAGGGCACCTGTCCAGCTTGATGTTGCCATGCACCGCTTCCCCCTGTTACCGCATAGCGCCGGTCCTGACTTTAAGGATATATGGAACCTCACAGTGTGCTGGAGCCTGGAGGGGACACAGTGTGATGAAGAAGGGCACAATGGGCTGGATCCAGATTTAAGTAAGTGCTTGAAATTCGTTACTCCTGGGCTAAACCATGTTGATTGCAGGGGAGCCATATTTCATCTGTTGCAAACAGTATTAGAGTTAAGAGGTGATGTTTCCTATCCCAAGTCCAAATAACAGTGTGATAGTAAAGCTGGTCAGTATCTGTGTGCAGTAAGCAAATCAAAGATATATCCCTGCATGCAAAGAATACAATGAATTCGACTCCTCCTGCAATCAACATGATTTAGCCCAGGAGTAACTAATTTCAAGCATTTACTTAAGTCTGGATCCACCATTTCACACAACACTAGTCACACCCATGTATTACCGGTCATGCGCACTCCAATGGGTATTTCTTTGATATTCTAATGCCAGATGCTAGATCAACAATGGAAATATATATTTTGCTTTTTGCAAGTGTGTACTATGTCTATTAGGAGATCTTTGGACAGTACACACTGGTAAGATATCTGGTGAAATAGTCTTTTTATTGTGTCATTGGAAAGATTATCTGCTGCAAAGCCCCAGTGTGTATCCTGCGTTAGAGTAAAATGTACAGTACTCAGCAGCTGTGTTCTGCTCCTATGCAAGGCTAATGGTTAAACTTTATATTTTCTTCCAAATGGAAAACTGATTCCCACAATCTATTTCCACTTACTAACAGTAAGAAACTAGCTAAACACAGGCAGTTGTAAATGGGAGAAAATGCAATAGAATAACATTTGATTTATTCTGTTTTGTACTATTTAAACAGTATGCCTTTGGGACTTTGTTATGCTTTTCAATTGTAATAGGAATGTTAAAAAATGCTGACTAAAGCTTTACAGACAGATGACCATTACTCAGCATCTATCAACATGACATCATAATCATGCTGATGTCACAATAACCAAGTGTCTATAAACCCCCTCACCTGTCTATAGCTCCTCACTTGTAGTCAAGGTGCTACAGGATACAGGTTAAGTGACTGATTGTTCTTAACAAAAACAGAAGCAATTGGAGAAGTAGAGAAAGCTGCAATAATGTACTCAGGTAGAAAAGGTAAATCTTTGATTTGATTAAGCTTTTATAATTATGTGGAGAGAAGAGAGAGTCTGGCCAATAATTCCTCTGACCCCCAGAAGAGGACTTTCCTGTTATAGATTCAGCCTTGATCCATAAGAATCTACCCCAATGAGCCAGTCATGGCTGCCCAGGAGGATTTCAGTATTTCTTAGTATGAACTAGGGAAGCAGGTGATGTGTATTATTAGTGCTTTAGTATTTAGTGTATGTGCATGTGTAGTGCATGTGCAGTGTTAAACTGGGGTATTTTTTTTTATGAAGTGTTATCTATGGAGTGTTATCAGTAACTACTAAAAATAACTATAAATAATAATAGCTATAATAGTAATAATAATAATGATAATGATAATAATAATAATAATAATAATAATAATACTAATAATATAATAACAAATATTCTTTTCTTACAATCTCTTGCTGAGATGCTGGATCTGGGTCCTGCTCAGACCTTTATGAATTAAGAATTGAGCAAGATGTACCAGCTCTGTGCTGCATGTACATCAAGGCCATCCAGACATGTTATGGCACACACTAAGAAGGGCGGGGTTTCAGACTACCTTACCCTAAGCACATGTCCTGATAAACTATCCACCGTTATATATAACCAGAGTCGTAACAATAAGTTTGGCAACTGACAATTGGATTCTATGTTCTCGCAACCGAAGCTTGACTCCAACTCACTATACAAAGTACTTAATGATATCCCCAATAATGTCACTACAACTCCCAGTATCCCCCTATCATGTCACCTGAGCTACCAAGTGTGAAACACCGCCTCATATAGGCTCCAGGTTCCCACCCCAAGTATATAGACAGCATGATGTCTTCACACCATCAAACAAAGAAATTGTTAATACAAAATTTACCACAAGCTCCATGTTCCACACCAACATCTAGGTTGTGTGTGGCACAAACCCCCAGCCCTGTTAAGTCACCTAATCAGTTTCCTAAAGTCACCAGGATTGTGGATGAAATGCCCCATAAGACTGATTCTTTTATCTCCCAACCAATGCCAGACTTCAAATCATCATACCAATTATGTAATCAACATGATGTGATGAGAAGAACGTGCATGAGTGTGGCGGCTCATAATATTACCCACCCCTCTCTGACGGGGGGGTTAAGGAACCTCTAAGCCTGGGTTTCCAAGGAAAATTCTTGTAGAAGTCGTTGTTGAATCTTTCAGCATGGACCTCCCTAGTGGGCACCCAAGACTTTTCTTCCAGACCGTAGCCTTTCCAGTAAATGAGAAAATGAAGTTGACCTTGTACCCACTTGGCATCCATAATAAAGTCGACAACATAATCTTGCTGACCGTTGACTAGGATAGGAGCAGGTTTATTGGAAGATTCGGAGGAGAATTTGTGAGAGAAAAAGACTGGATTGAATAAAGAACAATGGAAAGTACTAGGAATCCGAAGACTATGGGGCAGATTTAACCTAAAGCTGACAGGGTTGATTCTTTGAATGATTTGGTAGGGACCAATGAATTTTGGACCTAATTTCTTGGAAGATTGACAAATCCGAATATTGCAAGTAGATAGCCACACCCATTGCCCTACTTTGAAGGACGAAGTCTTTCGGGAATGTTTAGAAAATCTCTTGCACTGAAGGGAAGAAGACTTGTTAGCAGAGTGAACTTTATTCCAGATGTATCTGAGCAATTGAGTGGTCTTAAAGGGGCCCTTAATACTAGACGGTATGGAAACAAAAGAATTTGCCCAAGGATGAAGACCGAAGACACAGAAGAAAGGAGACACACCTGTGGAAGCATGATTGGCATTATTATAGGCGAACTCTGCCCAGGGGAGAGATTCCATCCAGTTATCATGAAATTTAGAAATGAAGCAGCGAATAAACTGTTCCAGGGATTGGTTGGCACGTTCAGTTTGGCCAACAGACTGAGGGTGATAGGCAGAAGAGAGGCTGATGTTTATACCAAGTGAAGAACAAAAAAAAGCCAGAAACTAGCAACAAATTTAACTTTCCGATCAGAAACAATGTCGGAAGAACTTTGTTCTGTGCTTTACTTTACTCAACCAAATCCTTTGCCCAGGACGGCCACCAGACATGTTGAGAGAGGAGTTTCTTAGTCTTGGTAATACCAGGATGCCTAGCTGTTTTGCAGGAGTGAAACTCAAAAAGAACTGGTTTGATGAAAGCTGGAGGGACAAAAAACAGATTAGGAGGAGTCTCTTGTGGAACTTGATTTTGAAGACCATAGAGCTGAGAGAACAGATCTTGAGTAAGACCGATAACCATTAAAGAAGAAATAATAGGAAAGAGGAGCAGACGTGGAGGTATGAGTATCGAGAAAACTATGGGGCAGGGCATCAGCCTTGAGGTTCTTGGAACCCTTGATGAAAAGTGATAGAGAAGTTGCAACGGGTGAAGAACTATGTCTAACGAGCTTGGCGAGAGTTGAGCCTCTTGGCAGATTGAATATATTCCAAATTCTTGTGGTTGGTGAAGACTTTAATAGGGTAAAGAAAACCCTCCAACCAATGCCTCCATTCTCCAAAGGCCCATTTGATTGCAAGAAGTTCCTGGTTTCAAACATCATAGTTCACCTCAGGATCTGAGAACTTACGGGACATGAAGGTTCAAAAATTGAATTGTTGTTCCACAGGGTCAACTTGAGAGAGGACGGCTCCAGCTCCAACATCGGAAGCATTGACTTCAACGATAAAAGGTAATTCAGTATTGGGATGACAGAGAACCGATGCTGAGATGAAAGCCAGTTTTAAGACACAAAAAGCTTCAATGGCTTGTGGGGCCAAATGTTGGTATCAGCACCTTTTTAGTAAGGGCATAGATAAATGAGATCAACAAAAATAAACCCACAAATGAATCTCCTAAGAAAGATGGCAAATCCCAAAAAACGCTGTATAGCTTTAAGGTTTGTGGGTTAGACCCTATTTAGAATGGCCTTAACTTTGCTAGTGTCCATCTTGAAGCCAGAGGAGGAGATGCTAAAACCCAGAAAAGCCACCTGGAAAACCTCAAACTAGCACCTCTCTAGTTTACCGTAAAGGGAGTTCTCACAGAGATTTTGCAGAACAGATCTGACATGATGACGATGTTCAGGCAAGGTACAGGAATAAATCAAGATGTTGTTGAGATAAACAATGACAAACTTTCCTAAAAAATCTTGCATGACATCGTTAATCAAGTCTTGAAAAACCATCGGAGCATTGCTAAGACCGAACGGCATCACCAGATATTCATAATGGCTGGATAAAGGTCCAGATCCAGAACTACGCTTCTGTGAGAACTTACGCCTAGCGGACACGTAAAATTGCGATTTTGTATGTACTGCGCATGCGCATGACAGATGATACGCTATGTAACGTATCATAACTCTGAGCGTATGGGTCATTCACGTATTTTCTGCGTAAATTCGTACGTGTGGGCGTGCCAATTTTACATGATCCAAAAGTATGCCTAAATGACGCAATGTAGGTGGGGGTTTTCATTTAAAGTGTACAGTATGGACGTGCTTAGCTGCGTAAGTCCGTGTTGACCATCCGTTCATGTGCGGACAACGGAGGTTACGCTGGCAAAAGTTAAGGTAGGGTTTGAAAAGCAGAAGTCGGTCAAAGTATTTACATTCAAGTTGTGTGCCTAGGGGAGTGTATAGAAGGTGCGCATGCGTAAATACGCTACGCTAGTAAACAGATTACAAGCGGAGTTCTGGATCTACTTGATACATACAAGATTATAAGGTTCTCATAAATCAATTTTGGAGAAGAGAGCTGCCTCTCTAAGTTGGTCAAATAACACAGAGATGAGTGGTAACGGATAAGTGTTTTTGATAAAGATTTTGCTAAGCAATCTGTAATTGATCCAAGGGTGCACAGTTCCATCCTTTTTTTCAACAAGGAAAAACTGCTCCTAGTGGGGATTTAGAAGGACGGATTAATTCTTTAGCGAGGTTCTCCTCCAAATAACCCTCCATGGCCTGGACATGACAGAGGGCCTGATCCAGAACTACGTCGGCTGCCGCTTTTTTGGCGGCCGTAAGTGTAAGATCGTCTGCTTTGCTGATCTGCGCATATGCCTGGCAGATGTTTCTGAGCGTAGTTAGGGATTTTTCTAAGTCAGTAGCTGGCTTTCCTAACTGTAGCGTAATTACGGTGGAAGGGGCATGCCAATCATACGATCACCGTAACTACGTTACAGTTGGGGAAGGTAAGCAAGGAGAGGCAGGGAAATTAGACAGGAACGGCAGGGTTAGGAGGCTACGAACAAGTCGCTGATATGTCCTGCCGTAGTTACACCGGCAAAAGTTAGGGTAGCCTGCAGCCAGCGTAACACAGTGTAACTATGGCAGGATGGGGGGAGAGTCAGGGGGAGTGTATATTTGTTACGCTTCAGCGTAGGTCTGGATCAGGCCCAGAGTGTATAATCTGTCCTTGGAAAATTTGGCGTTAGGCAGAAGCTCAATACAGCAGTCATAACTTTGATCAGGAGGCAGAAAGTCGGCTGCTTTCTTAGAAAAGACATCAGAAAAGTCACCGTAGTGGTCCAGAAGGCCTAGGGGACCAGCGAGTGGTATTTGACCACGGAAGGGAAGACGTAGGCAGTTGCTAGAACAATAGTTACTCCAGCTGACGATGTCACCTTTGGTCCAGTTGACACGAGGATTATGGAGGAAAAGCCAGGGATGGCCCAGAATCAGAGGTGAAGCAGGAAAATGAATCAGGAATAGAGACAATTCTTCACCATCGGAGAGAAGAAGAGAAGGAGTGGAGAACGTGACTCTTCCACTGGATAGTGGTTTACCAGCTAACCCACAGACTTTGGGCCATATTCAGAATTCCGTGCTGCGATCGGAGCGCAAATATACGCACGGACAGAGCAAGTAACACCCACCAAAATCTCAGTCACTCCCCTTGCTAATCCATGCCCACGGAGTCTTCTGCCTCCATAGACCAGCTGTAATTTTCCGTGGCCTTTTCCGTGCGTATATGTGTCTTCCGTCCGTGCGTATCTTTATAATCGCGCTCAATTCCCTTCATTTAAATGCCTCCCCCGCCCATGTCTATGCAAATTCCGTGGGAGTTCCGTGCGTATTTAACCCTGTGCAATTCACAAGTCCGTCCGTGAGGTACTTCCGCGCGTATAAACTATGTGAACTGCGTATAAAAAGTTACTATGCATGCGCAGTTGAAACCTACTAAAAAATCCGCACAGAAATCCGCAAATCCATCTGCTCCTGTGAGCCAACCTGCATGTGAGTACTACTATCTCCAGCCTATCATCGCAGATTCTCTCTGCGTTAACTGTGTTAACGAACTTTATTCTCTGGTGCACTACTGCACCCAACATGCCTCGATGCACGGAGTTCATTGAACCTTGCTCTCTGATGCACCACTGCACCCAGCCTGCTACGCTACACGGAGCTCAATTGAACTTTGTTCTCTGGTGCACTGCTGCACCCAGCCAGCCTCGCTACATTGAACTGTATATCCTGCTGTGCATTGATGCCAGGTGATTCTTTATATCCAGTAACTCCTTGTGTGATATTACATCTATCTGCATTCCTGTTTCGCTGTTTATTTTACTCTGAACTGGCCAGTCATTTTCACCAGCCCAACATAATTCCAATCCACTACCCTCTCAATGGTCGTGGGTCCTGCTATGGATTGTTGACTGTACTTACTGCAATAAATTATAATACTATTACTTCCTTCTCTGAGTTGTTGATGAGCAAGCCCTATATTAAGGCCGCCAGCCTTCACTACCCTAGCCCAGATACCAGGGGACCTAAGGTTGAATCCCAAACCCCAGAATTCCTGACAATGTCTAATTATTCTAAATGTTTTTTGCTATTAAAATTGTCTAAATTTGTTTTTACTAACGAGGTTGTTTTGTGCTTTTTTTTTAATTCTTCTAGTGCAGACCCTTTTTGCACCTTTCTCATCAAGCTCATAGGCCTAGGTGTCAGTGCCGTACATAGGCAATCAGAAAGACAATAATTACATATACAATAATTAACAGACAAGGCACAAATTCATAAAATTAGGAATACAATATGAGTACAATGCAGAAATAAAGTACAGTACACAAATAGCAGGACAATATGTATGGAAAATAAAGAAGCAGGATATGAGTGTAGGAGCAGATGAATAAGGAGAGAGAGAGAGCCAGTAGAGAGAAAAGCTTGGAAGTGATGGATCAAGGTAATGGGGTGTTGGATAGCCTAATAGGTTGTGGTAAGTCATTCCAATGCAGAGGGGCGACCCTGGAGAAGTCTTGGATACAGGAATGAGAGGTAGTTATCAGGTAGGAGTTGAGGCAGTGTTCACCAGCAGAGCAGGGTGTGAGGGTTTTGAAGGGAGTATGGATGAAGAAAAGGAGAGGAGAAGTAGGGAGCGGTGGAGAATGGAGACAGTCTTATAGGTAGCTGAAGAGCTTGAATAGAATGCTGAAAGGGACAGGAAGACAGTGCAGTGATAGACAAAAGAGGAGATGGAGGCAGAACAATGGGAAAGGAAGATGAGTCTGGCTGCGGCGTTTATGATGGAGGGAGTGAGATGGACCAGAGGGAGGCCAAAAACAAGAAGGTTGCATTAGTCACGGGAGATAACGAGGGTAAATTAGATTTTTAGTTGCAATGGTGGTTAAGAAGGGTCTAATGCAAGCTCTTCTTTGTATGTCCACCTAGGCCCATAGGTGGCCACCCAATGGCAGTGCCAGGCCTGGGCATTAGAGGTGTCTGTCATTTTTTTTTATAAAAACATGATATATAGACAGGTTTCTTCTCTCCTGATATTTCCTGTCATGGCTGCAGTGATTATGTGATTATATTATATTAGACTATATTATGAGATTACATGATATATAGACAGGTTTCTTCTCTCCTGATATTTCCTGTCATGGCTGCAGTGATTATGTGATTATATTATATTAGACTATATTATGAGATTACATGATATATAGACAGGTTTCTTCTCTCCTGCTATTCCCTGTCATGGCTGCAGGGATTATGTGATTATATTATATTAGACTATATTATGAGATTACATGATATATAGACAGGTTTCTTCTCTTCTGATATTTCCTGTCATGTCTGCAGGGTTTATGGGATTATATTCTGTTATTATACTATGAGATTATATGATATATAGACAGGTTTCTTCTCTTCTGATATTTCCTGTCATGTCTGCAGGGTTTATGGGATTATATTCTGTTATTATACTATGAGATTATATGATATATAGACATGTTTCTTCTCTCCTGATGATATTTCCTGTCATGGCTTCAAGTATTATATGCTATTATATTATATTATGGGATTATACTTTGAGATTACGTGATATATAGACAGGTTTCTTCTCTCCTGATATTTCCTGTCATGGCTGCAGGGATTATGTGATTATATTATATTATGGGATTATATTATGAGATTATATGATAAATAGACAGGTTTCTTCTCTCCTGATATTTCCTGTCATGGCTGCAGTGATTATGAGGCACAACATGTGCACCAGGAGCAATACTATGGCTGTCACTGCTACTTGTCCATATCAGTACTGTGATTGCATGGCTAGGTAGGGTCAGTGATGCGTGTAAACTTCACAGACCACCCTCTCTCTGTGCACCATGATTACCACACCCCGCTACTATCCCTTAACACCACATAAAATGGCTGCTGTCAACTCACTCACTGGCTTTATATAACGTTCTCAGCTGCCATTCACTGGTCACATGACCTCTCCTAGCCAATAGCGTTATTTTCACAGCCCCAGTTCCTCCACTCTTGGTGTCACCTCATTTCTAGCCCCTCCCCACATTCATTATCAGTCAGTAAGAGCCCTGACAGTGACTAATCCCTCTCATATCGATATCTCCTTCCCTTCCCCAATCACAGCAAAGGAAGAGGAAGCGTCATCTGTTACCAAGTGCTCATTACTTCGAACAGCCAATAAGAAAAATATCTCTTCCCCTGCTCCAATCACAGAAGAGAAAAGGTTAGTGTCATCTGTTATCATGTGCTTACTACACAGATCAACCCATGGGAAAAATTTAGGCACTGACATCATGTGTTTCTAAGTAACGGCCACTAGAAATCATTATTCTGAGTGACATCACTAGTTGCCAGCAGCAGATGGAGGAGTCCAGTCCCGGCAGCACTGTGATCATTATTGCTATAATGATGACCTGGCAACACAGTAGACAGTATTGGTCTCTGGTATAATGACAGGCAGCCCAGTGTCAGTACTTGTCTCTGTTTTAATGATGACCGGCAGCACAGTGGTCAGTATTGTTCTCTGGTATAATGATGACCCGGTAGCACAGTGGTTAGTATTGGTCTCTGGTATAATGACCTGGCAGCACAGTGGTCAGTATTGGTCTCTAGCATAATGATGACCCAACAGCACAATGGTCAGTATTGGTCTCTAGCATAATGATGACCCGGCAGCACAATGGTCAGTATTGGTCTCTAGCATAATGATGACCCGGCAGCACAATGGCCAGTATTGGTTTCTGGTATAATGATGACCCGGCAGCACAGTGGTCAGTATTGGTCTCTGGTATATTGATGACCCGGCAGCACAATGGTCAGTATTGGTTTCTGGTATAATGATGACCCGGCAGCACAGTGGTCAGTATTGGTCTCTAGCATAATGATGACCCGGCAGCATAATGGTCAGTATTGGTCTCTAGCATAATGATGACACGGCAGCACAGTGGTCAGTATTGGTCTCTAGCATAATGATGACCCGGCAGCACAATGGTCAGTATTGGTTTCTGGTATAATAATGACAGACAGCACAGTGGTCAGTATTGGTCTCTATTATAATAATGACCAAGCAGCACAGTGGTCAGTATTGATCTCTGGTATAATGACAGGCAGCACAGTGGTCAGTATTTGTCTCTGGTTTAATAATGACAGGCAGCACAGTGTTCAGTATTGATCTCTGGTATAATGACAGGCAGCACAGTGGTCAGCATTGGTCTCTGGTATAATGACTGGCAACAAAGTGGTCAGTATTGGTCTCTGGTATAATGACAGGCAGCACAGTGGTCAGTATTAGTCTCTAGTATAATGACTGGCAGCACAGAGGTCAGTATTGGTTTCTGGTATAATGACCCGGCAGCACAGTGGTTAGTATTGGTATCTGGTATAATGACCTGGCAGCACAGTGGTTAGTATTGGTCTCTGGTATAATGACCCGGGAGCACAGTGGTCAGTATTGGTCTCTGGTATAATATTGGTCTCTGGTATAATGACCCGGGAGCACAGTGGTCAGTATTGGTCTCTGGTATAATGACCAAGCAGCACAGTGGTCAGTATTGGTCTCTGGTATAATGACCAGGCAGCACAGTAGTCAGTATTGGTCTCTTGTATAATGATGACCCGGCAGCACAGTGGTCAGTATTGGTCTCTGGTATAATGACCTAGCAGCACAGTGGTCAGTATTGCTCTGTGGTATAATGACCCGGACGGCAGCACAGCACATATTTATAACCTTCCCCAGTGTGGGAAATCTTGTTTCAGACGTGAGTTGCCGCGATGGGCGGGGTTATAAATCTGAACCTATTATTGGTCACTGTCTCTTTAAATGAAATGAAGCGATTGCTCCTCAAAACATTTATGTTGTTTGTCTTATGCAATAGATTGATTGTCTATCGGTGTCTATATATAAAGTATATATAGAAAACAGAAGTATAGGGTGCAGCTTATACACTGATATAAAAGTATGGGAGAAACTCCACAGCACTAGAGAACATAAATCAACAACCGAGTAATAGCGCTGACTTCAGCAGACACAGGAGGGGAATAGAGTGCTATCAGATGGAAGTCCTTTGGCAAAAGGGACGAATGATAAATTCTTATTCACCAAACAATGTGTCCATATAGTCCGTGACTGTGATAAGTCTTTACCAGCAAAGTCACAGACGATTCCCTTCACGGATATTCCACGTTCTCCACGGCCAACCAGTCATTCCAAAAGGT
>WWET01001881.1:11905-23411 GCA_011038615.1 Limnodynastes dumerilii | reverse complement strand
AAAAGAAAAGAACAGGGATGGGATTAATTGAATCATGTCTGCCTATGCGCCCACAGGGCTTCCACATTTATACTCTTGCCGAGGAGCAATACACTACATCTCTCACACACATGTAGCTCTTAGCCTCTCCATATGGAACAAGTGATTCTGATCACGCAGGGCAGAAGGAGGAATCGGGGGTGGTCTTTCCTCAAGTGTGTATTCTTTGGCACATATGTTACCCACAACCATGAACAAACGTTATGTAAAGGGCACAACAATATTCCAACAATAGCAGGGATTGATTAGTTCTGTTTATTATGGAGTGGTTGATGCATTTGGAGCAACAGTAGCCTTAAGGGTTTGCAGAAGGCCACTGACGGTGAAGAAAAGTTGTAGGATTCTTGTGAAATTTCCAAGTACAGACAAGATTCAATTATAAGATACTTTGGAATACAGAGGGCTTCGTGGTGAGCGCCATGATTTTGCAAAACATCTTCAGACAAATCGGAAGACCTACTCGACGCTTATTTATGGTGGGTTTGAGGTTCTTGTCATGAGAAGCTCTGCCAAGCGTGACATATTGTAGAACATCTATAAATATAGAAGAAATTAGAATGCGCTAAGGGTCAATTCCAAACACACCACTTAATGTTATGAAATTTATTGAAATATACAAGACAATACATAAAAAATATGCTTGACCTTTCTGATGAAATTGCCAGATGGCGATGAAACGCGTCAAAGGACTCTTCTAAAAGTGCTGCTGGTGCCCTGTGTCTCTTATTTAATTGGAGAAAGTACCATCTAATCCGGACATCAACATTATAATACTGGACTAATAAGCATTTGATCGCTATAAGGATGTGCTGTATGTAGGAGTCAGGTCTCTGAGCGGGAATAACAGTGTATCAAGAGATCCGTCGGAGGTACGGTAACGCTGCTCTGATTTCCAGCGGCCCCCGCAGCATATCATATCTATTTTTGCTGCAGACTGAAACTTTGGAACATAACCTCTGTTACACGTGGAGTTGCAGAGAAAAAAAACGATACCATAACGGGCATTACGATCGGCTGTATACTTACATTGCATCCACATGTGCCTGTGGTCCTGTATGGAGAACCTATAGGATCCACTTCAAGAGGGTGAGCCAATTAATCACTTCTAGTCTTTGGACTTTATTTATTTGCTGAACACCAAAGTTTTTTGCAACATTGTCTCTGCTCAAGACTTTCTTCTCTACAGCACCAGAGTGACTATTAAACATTTGTCATAAAATCTTGAGCATATCGGAAGATAACGCTCCAAAGTGAGGCTGAAGCATCCATATATACATCTATAGTGATCCTTTGTCTCAAGTCTGTACTATAGACAGACAACAAATCACTCAATTAAGCTGCAACATTTATAGCTGATTGTGTGCATAACTTCTCTGGTATTTAATGTTATACGTTTGATATCTTGTTTCATTAATTAGTGATTTAAATTACTCCAGGGCACCTCAAGCATATTTTTATTGTATCAAATTGTCTTGTATATTTCAATAAATTTTATAACATTAAGTGGTGTGTTTAGAATTGACCCTTAGCGCATTCTAATTTCTTCTATGTTATTTATTTATTTATCAACAGGTTTTAATATAGCGCTATCAGATTATGTAGTGCTTTACCATTCACATCAGTCCCTCCCCCATTGAGGCTAAGTTCCCAAACACACACACACACACACACAGACAAGGACTAATATATTCAGCAGCCAATTAACTTACTTGCATGTTTTTGGAGTGTGAGAAGAAACCAGAGCACCCGGAGGAAACCCACGCAGACACAGGAAGAACATACAAACTCCACACAGATAAGGCCTAGTTCAGTAATCAAACTCATTATCTCAGCACTGTGAGACACAAGTGCTACTCACTGAGGCACTGTGTTGTATGAATGCATACATAATTTGATGGAATCGGTAGTGTTAATAACTTTTCATGTTTTGTTTATAATAACATTTCCCTATAATTATGTTACTTGCTGTTTGGCAAAGATCATGTCCCTTAATTGTTGCTTGTTTGATTAATTAATTAATTAATTAATTAATTCCTTAAGTTAATACAATGATAAAACTCATCACTGGATAAAGATCAGGGGGCTGATTCAGAGATACGAGCATGTGCAAGTTATCATCGATGTGATCAGAGGTAGTGGCACTATTTGTTTGCAAAATCACCATGAACCCAAGCTAAGTGAATAAAATCATTTACATTTCTATTTCTGCTGTTAACTGTTTTATTGTCATTACTGATCACCAATGGGATGCTAAACTTTTGTTTCTCCTGGAACAAAGGAGTACTGTTAAGAAAAAAGGGGGTAGATCCAAACAATAAAATGGTAGAGTTATGTATTGGGTTCTGACTCATGCAGAAGCAGATAAACAAATACCAAATGTCCAAGTAATAGATATTAGTCTGGTGTTTTGTTCAGTATAAAGTGTGCAGGTCTGACAACAATATACCGTGTACTGCCCTCTCTCAGCAAAACAATGGAGATGGTGCCCAAGTTTCCATTTGCTAACCTCTAATAGTGTATTTGATGCTTGATATCAGAGAGATAACTTTGGCTTTGGGTTATTGATTTAACAACTATACATTAAAAAGCAAAAGTCATTAACATTTATGTCCAACTTTTAACTGCATGTTTCATAGTTATCTACTCAATTTAATTAAAAAGTTGTATGTTTACTTCAGACACATAAAAAAAAGTCTGTGGACCATAATCTCTATATTCTGTGGCCTCCCCTGCCTTTTACTGAGAAGAAATATTATCGTATGCAACAAAAACGTTCAGAACGGTGCATTTGTACCTTTAATATGCTAATGCTACTGCTTACAACTGGAAGGATGGAAACCTGCTGGTGCAGAACTGGAGAATATTAAGATTTGTATATGTAGAAAATATTAAAATTTGCATATGTTTAAATGCTCACTTAAATGTATATGTGTGTATTGTTATCTTGATAACTGGTGTTTATATATACTGTAGAGTTTTTTGACTAGTAGTCGTTACAAAACCATAGATGACAAAAACCTATCGACTGATGCTCTAAAACCTCAAGACCTAAACCAGAAACATAAATGTAAATAAACATGGAGATAACCAGAAAGAAATAATTGGTTGATAAGTAGGCACAACTAAGCAATGATATTTATGTCAACAAAAAATAACCTATAATAAGCAAGCACATAGGGCCTGATTCAGAGGCTGAAAATAAGAACCTAAAGTTACACCTGGGCAAAACCATGTTGATTTCAGGTGGAGTCAAGATAATTTTATTCTATGCATGCAGGGAGAATGCTTTGCTTTTACTTATTGCACACAGATACCTGATCAGCTTCACTTTTAAACTGCTAATTAGACTTGAGCTGGGAAACATCACCTTTTAACTATAATACTGTTGCAACAAATAAAATTTGACTCCCCTGAAATCAACATGGTTTAGCCCAGGTGTAACTTTAAGTTCTTATTTTCAGCCTCTGAATCAGGCCCATAGACTCTATCTGGTGCACAAATCCTCCCTCTCGAGTGAGTCTGTGCCTTCCTTAAAACTAGTCTCTATACTAATTAACTCTACTTGGCACCCACAAAAAAAACTTAATTAAAACCAATAATTCTTTACCATTCCACAAATATTAAGGGTTACTACTTATTGCCAAGATATCCAATTCACCCTTAAAATACACAACTTGCTTGCACCTTCTTTCCCACAAACACACAGCATCAACCTACCTCATTGGTCCTCCTGTTTTCCCACTTCAGTTAGACCCCTTTTAACCCATCAGTCCTAAGCTTTTCAAGCCCAGCCTCAGCTGAGGTTTTAGTTACCTTTAATTTCCCTTTGTACATAACTGATTCTCTGATGAAGAAGGATGAAGAAGGATTTTGGTTAGATAGAAGATGGTTACAAGCACCAGCATGCCCAAGAATGCTTATTTATACCCTCTGTCAACGTGAGAACATTCCCACGCTGAAATAGGACCCTATGCCAGCATATCTGACATTAGCTGTGGTGTGTGAGAGCAGCAAGACGTGTGTCAGCATTAGTACCAGGGATTTTTTATTTTGACAAGAGTTCCTTTTACATTTATTCATGTAATTATTTTTATACTGTGATGGGCAGCCTTTTCTTTTAGTAAAATACTTTTGGGGACATTACAGGCTGCAGGGGACCATGAATGGCAGGGCATGGTGGTGCTTGTGGTTCTTCAAGCGCCGGCACACCCTAGCATCCTTGGGCATGCTAGTGCTTGTAGCACTACAAGAATCTGCATGCAGATTGTAGTGATTACATTTATACATTTTTTGTTTATTTAATGTTCTATTATTATTATTATTATTATTATTAAAACATATTTTTTTATAAATTTTATTTTGTTCATGTATTTTTTTTACACCCCTGGGATGGTATAAGCATATGGTGGAACTCAAGCACCATATACCGCTACAGCAGATTTTTTTATGAGAAACAATCAACTCTGAATCCGGTCCTTTATCTTGGTAATAAGTTCAAAAAATACATGCAATAAAAAAAAAGAAAAAAAAAGAAATACATAATACACAATACCATAACACCAGCATCCTACACAAGTTACAACACACAATAAAATGTGTGACAACTATGTACTGTAGGTCTTAATTAATCAAGTTTAGAAAATATAGTTTATAAAAAAAAAATGCTAAGAGAAAAAAAGACGAGCTTTGTATTCTGATAACCATAACAACTATTTTTTTTATTACTTGTAAATAACAGTCAAAAATTAATGCAAGAAAACAGCAAAACAATTAAATAGTAAAGTAAAACCAGCTGTGCTATTATAGGGGTAAAAACCAGAAGTGGGGCACAGATAAGAAAACATTTTAGGTTAATATGGTGAGTGCAGACAATGATCAATTTTTCATTATTTCCAAGGCCCTAATATTTTATTTCCATTTGAACTACACATTGTGTTACATTTTTTAAAATCAAAATTAGTAGATGTTTTATTGCTAGACAATAGAGCTATTTAACCTCCATTCTCACCCCGTGTCTCTGTAACCCACTCTCTCTCCCCCTGTGGCTCTGTATTATTATTATTTTTTTAAACATCATTTTTTATACATTTTATTTTTTTTATGTATTTTTTGCACCCCTGAGATCGTGTAACCCTATGGCGGAACTCAGGCACCAAATACCACTACTGCAGATATTTAAATGAGAAAAACACCCCTTTCGTCATTTAAATATTGTGGCGCAGTAGAGGCTGATGTGGACACAGACCTATGGGGGTGTTTGCACCAGTCTTTCTTTTTGGACTCGCTTTTGTTGTGAGAAACAGAAGAAAGCGCAGCTCTGATTCCGGTCCTTTATCTTGGTAATAATTTCAAATAATACATGCAACAAAAAAAATAGAAATACATATACACAATACCATAACACCAGCATCCTACACAAGTTATAACACAATGAAATGTGTGACAACTATGTACTGTAGGTCTTAATTAAAAACTCAAGAAAATATAGCTTAAAAAAAAAAAATGCTAAGAGAAAAAAAGACGAGCTTTGTATTCTGATAACCATAACATCTATTTTTTTATTACTTGTAAATAACAGTAAAAAATGAATGCAAGCAAACAGCAAAAGAATAACAAACAATAAAATAGTAAAGTAAAACCAGCTGCGCTACAGACCGCAGCTGTCAGAGATATCCAAGAAGGGTCCTACACCCTCCAGCAAAAGAATTAAAAAGGAAAATAAAAGATATCCCTCAAACAGCACTGTCTTAATAGAAATCAAACAATGGCAGCAATATCACTAATAAATGTCGGCAGATGTGCTGGCATAGAAATAAAGTAAATTCGACATGTTCCTTCGTAGTTTCCCATAATAAGAATACTTATAACGGGAAAGGAAAACAAGAACGTATCAGTTCATATTAAAACACATATTAACCCAATATATATATAAAATAAACTATTATTATCAGCAAGGTTAAAAGTAATTCCTATCACTAAAAGTGGTTCAAAGGAGCACTATCTGAGGGACCCTACCAAATATTCCTAAATTGGATATGCAGTAGAGTTCATAGGGTGAGACACAACAGCCCTGGTGGGGCTCCAATTGTGGAGTAGACTATGAAATTTCACATAAACCAATAACAGTATCTAAACATTTATATATACAAGAAACAGCTATTACAAATACAAAAAATCTGAAGGTGTATATAGATAAAAGGCATTGCAAAAAAATAGGTGGAATATTAAAATGTTTACTGGAATAAAGTCTTATATTTGCAGCATTTAAACACCCATTTAAATGTTATTTTTAATCAGACAATTCCAGAGCCAGCCCTGTTTAGCAATCATAGGTTATGTTGGGGACATTGCGTAATGTGCGTGGTCAGCTTTACTTGTCAGGTTATTTGACCTTATAGCTTATGTTCAGTTGAAAGCTACACACATGTATTCCTACAGCAGAAAGTACAGTATCTGCATTCATTTTCTAATAATGACAGAAATATAAGTTTTTGATGTAGTAGGCAATATTCAATTAGCAGCATAAATGCAGACTTGTTGCACTGTGCCTGCTACGTTAACAGCTCACAGCAGTATCAAGCAATGTTCACTGACACTGGGCTGGATCCAGACCTTGTTAAGTGCTTGAACTTAGTTACTCAAGTGCTAAACCATGTTGATTTCAGGGGTAGCCAAGTTAATTGTATTCTTTGCATGCAGGGATATATCTTTGAATTGCTTACTGCACACAGATACTGACCAGCTTTATTATCACACTGTTATTTAGACTTGGGATAGGAAACATCACCTCTCAACTCTAATACTGTTTGCAACAGATGAAATATGACTCCCCTGAAATCAACATGGTTTAGCCCAAGAGTAACTAAGTTCAAGCACTTAACAAGGTCTGGATCCAGCCCAATGTTACTTAATAATTTGCATTTAAATATATACCCCTTTCCCCATATATGTTGTGCTTTCTAAACCAAGGAATTCCATCTATTAAAATCTGTACTCAAAGAATTGGAGATGCTAAAATACGATTATGCGATTTCCCGTCAGCTTTTTCTGTAATAAATAATACACATTATAGAGGAAGACAACATTTTAGGTTAATATGGTGAGTGCAGACTATGGTCAATTTTTCATCATTCCCAAGGCCCCAATATTTTAATGCCATTTAAATTTATACATTGTGTTACATTTTTTAAAAGCAAAATTAGTAGATGTTTTATTGCTAGACAATAGAGCTAATTAACCTCCCATTCCCTCCCCCTGTGTATCTGTAACCCACTCTCTCTCCCCCTGTGTTTAACCCACTCTCTCTCCCCCTCTATCTCTGTAACTCCCACTCTAGCTTCTTGTGTCTCTGTAATCCACTCTCTCTCCCCCCTCTGTAACTCCCACTCTCTCTTCCCTGTGTTTCTTTAACCCCCCTTTAGCTTTTATCTTTACCTTACCCCCATGCCCTCACTGTTTCTGCTTCACTTACCATCATCTCCTGTGTAGCTCTTCTGTTCTAGCTCTGTAGGTCAACATTCTGAGTCTTCAAATGCCTGAGATTGTGCATTGGGCCAAATGACCTCAGAATCATATTGTTTTTACCAGCTCATGAACAGGCAGTGTGCCAGCAACAGATGCAGAAACACATTGCTGGTCCTGCCGCTGCTCAATGTTATTAGCAGTGCTGGGTGAAGCAATGCGACACCACGCTCGCTGCCAGGGATGTTTAGAGGGTAATAAGGATGGTCCCAACACCCAGGGTCTCCAAGGCATCCATACAGACCCTTGTGCCTGGGGCAATGCCCTTCTTACGGCCCTGGGCATGGCCTCTCTCTTGTTAATCTGGAAAAATTGAAAATTATTCCTGGGCAAAACCATGTTGAATTTGAAGGAGAAATACATTTATGCTTTGTGAATGCTTTGCTTTTGCTTTTTGCAGACACTGACCAGTTTCACTTTTAAACTGTTATTTGGACTTGGGCTAATTAGGGCTAGAGAAAAATAATTCTCAACTATATTTATATATATTATATATATTATATATGTTTGCAACAGATAAAATTCCCTTTGTCTTCGATTTAAGACGGTTTGGTCCAGGTGCAACTTTCCACCTGTTTTGCTCTTACTTTCAGTCTAGAAGGACTGATTGCTTATTATCTGCCATCAAATTTTACATTTCTGTGTTTCTAGCTCTTTGCCAGAGTCAGTAGATACAAATGAAGACACTTGAATTACAAGAATAATGTACAGTCTCATCATTGTTTTTTTTATGCATTAATGAGTAACTTTGGGATTTGTAAAACTGTTTCTACCTGCAGGGTCGCTATTAGGGGAGGAAAGCCGGGACTATTGTACCAGGCCCATCACTACTTCCTTATCAGCGGTATCCTTCCACCGATACTTGCTGCTGAGAACTGCACCTTGGTGGACCAATGTGCAGGAAAATACTTCCCTCTGCATTAGTCTGCTGTTAATTTAGGTCCATGGAGCTCCTCCCATATTATGTGATGTCACGGTTGATGTAACATAGGGAATGTGGCGTCATGGATGTGACCGGGTACCCGAATAGTTTGAATGGAGCCCAAACAGGTATTTGGTAAATCGTGGCAGAACCATTTGAAAGGTTTTGCCCTACTGCCACATAGCTATAAAAATATCAATGAGTTCTGATGATAACAGTATTATTTTTTATAGTGATATAGCCAAACATCAGCCTCTGCACAATACCCTGGATCCAATTCGATTGTTTTTAGCTTTTTATGGGTTTTTATTTTCTATGATGTGCTTATGCCTTTTTTCTATTTTCCCTTTATCGTGTTGGAGCTCTCTTCCTTGGTGGTGAGGATAGGAGTTTAAATGGAGGAAATCATGCAGTGAGTCAGACTTAGCAGCAGTACATACTGTTGAATGAACATTGCATTTCAGGAGCAGTTAATTTTTTACGTGTCTTGTTCCTCTAATGTGATCGCTCTAATTTGTAAGGCTATGGCTGATGGTTTTCGGCAACCCTCCTCTTATGACAGTAGCTGTTCTATGACAAGCATGGATAATTTGTCTATTGTCTCTTCAGATTTAGAGCATGAGCTAAGAATTGTTCCTGATGTTTCCTGTCTCTCAGAAGATGAAACAAAAAAGCCGACTGATGAAGCTTTTCATCCAGAACTGTTAGTTCAGCTTATAAAAGGCATCAAAATGTCTTTAAATCAGGAGCTAGTTCTTTAAGCATCCCCAAACATCTGCTGTAATAGCATCTCTCTAGCGATAGAGACAATTTTTGCTTCCAAAAACAAGATTTTGTTGTGTTTACCAGCCAAAAGCAACCAAAGAGATTTATTTTTGTTGTCATCTATTCTAGATTTTCTACGTCCTTCACTTAGACAGGAGGACTACATGACACTGGCGTACTCTTGAGCAATTAATCTTGTCATTGTTCATTTAGCTTATATATGTTCCCTCCATTTGGACATGGCATGTGTTTAATTGAAAGAATCCTTTGTTACAATAAACTTTATTTGTATATCTCCAGATTAAATTGCCAGTTCTGTAGTTCACAATCTAAAGCGGGTTTTCAGCTATAACATGAGATTAAAAAGATTTCCAAAACAATGTTTTTAAGACTCAATTTCTATGTACCAAACAGATGGGCAATTAATAACCAAGTAGCGTAAGTCACTGTTGGAGCTCTATGAGTAGTGGATTTAAACCACTGACAGATAAATGATTCACTATAAAATGAAGGCAAGCTTTCTGTTATTTTGACATGTACCACCTAGAGCAGTGCTCTTCAGCCTTTTCTCACCCTCGGCACACCTAAGCCCTTCCCAGAATTCCGCGGCACACCAAAAGCAAAATATGAAAAAAAAGCAGGAATTATATAACTAAATTAACTATGTTAGCCAGTAGTCCCCATCATGTGTCTGTAGTCTCCCCAGTAGCCCCCATTCATGTGTCTTCAGCCTCCCCAGTAACCTCCATCATGTGTCTGCAGCCTCCCTAGTAGTCCCCATTCATGTGCCTCCAGCCTCCCTAGTAGTCCCAATGCATGTGTCTGCAGCCTACCCAGTATGCCCCATTCATGTGTCTGCAGCCTCCCCAGTATCCCCTTATTTCGTTAAGGCAAGGTTTTCCCATGCTTTCTCTCCTGTTGGACGCACTGCACTGTGGCACACTAGGCAACATCCTGTGGCACACTTGGCAACATCCCAGGGCACACTGGTGTGCCACGGCACACTGGTTGAGGAGCACTGACCTAGAGCACCTAAAAATGATTGCAAGAATTCCCCTTTGTGACAAAGGTATGATGCCCTACCACATTGCAAACATTGTTCAGGAACGGTTTTTGGGACATGAAAAAAAGTTCAAGGCGCTGACTAGTTCTTCAAATTTCCCAGATATCAACTGTGGAATGTGCTGATATAACAAAGTCTGAGATATGGAGTCTCCCCCTTGCAACTACAGGAAAAAAAGGATCTGCTACTAATGTCTTGGTACCACCTTTAGAGATTCTTGTCTCGACCGATCAGAATAGGGGCGGAACTACCAGCGGTGTGGCTGGTGCAAGACCGATATGCCGATAAAGGGGCCACCATCATCATAGTTCGCCATAGTTCAAGGCGCTGACTAGTTCTTCAAATTTCCCAGATATCAACTGTGGAATGTGCTGATATAACAAAGTCTGAGATAAGGAGTCTCCCCCTTGCAACTACAGGATAAAAAGGATCTGCTACTAATGTCTTGGTACCACCTTTAGAGATCCTTGTCTCGACCGGTCAAAATAGGGGCAGAACTACCAGCAGTGTGGCTGGTGAAGGCCGATATGCCGATAAAGGGGCCACCATCATCATAGTTCGCCACCATTAGGACCCCAGGGAACTCCTGCAGCAACTGAGACAGCTCTTAAGTTCAGATGAGCCTCAGTGATCCACTGCAGCACCCAGGTTCCGACAGCCCAGTGCTGAAACTGGCTATATGCTAGTCAGGTCCTGGGATCAGCAGTGGATCAACGGGGTCTATGAAACTCCCAGAAGTGCATTGTGCCAAAGGTCATGATGTCAGGTGTTCTGCACTACTGAGGAGAGATACTGTGAAGGGTAAGGAAGAGGAGCCTGCATTGGATTGAATTTGGTCAGGAATAAAAAGGAAATGGTGCTAAAAAAAAAACCAAAATGTATATATATATTAGAAGTATAATAAATGTATATATACTAGTGTAATATGGCACTCAACCAACCACAAAAAAATGCTGAGTTTTCAGAAAGGGAACATAAAACAAGTATAGCAAAAGAACGGCACTCTCAGTCTCCAATTGTAGGGTATACTTATACCCTCTACCAGCATGGGAATTCACGATTTACATCTTGATATTTCCAAATCTCACGATGTAAATCGTGAATTCCCACGCTGGCAGAGGGTATAAGTATACCCCAATGACAGTACAACTGCGTCGTCACAATAGGGTTTTTTTTTTTTCCACTGGCGCCACTCT
>WWET01001880.1:267283-313651 GCA_011038615.1 Limnodynastes dumerilii | reverse complement strand
ACACCCTCTGACGTGAGGAGGTGACCAACGTATAGGACCTCAGTAACCCTGAAGCGACATTTGTCAGTGTTCAACCGCATGTTGATTTCACGAATCCTGTGAAGCACTTTGTGGAGTCGAATGTCATGTTCTTCCATGGTGCTACCCCACACAAGGATGTCATCAATGATAATCTCACAAGGGTACCCCTCAAAGAGGTGCTCCATGCTTCGTTGAAACAATTCACTGCCTGTGCAGATACCATAGGGCATTCTGAGGAAAGCATGTCTGCCCAGAGGTGTCATAAATGTAGTGAGTAAGGATGACTCTTTGTCCAGTGTAATCTGCCAGAACCCACTCTTGGCATCCAGAGTGGTAAATACTTTTGCATTTGGCATGTCGGCTATGACTTGCTCCACTGTCCTGAGGGGGTGATACGGTCTCATCAGAGCTTTGTTTAAATGCACAGGGTCAATGCAGATGCGTACTGAGCCATCTTTTTTTACTGCAGCAACCATGGCAGACACCCACGGAGTTGCTTCTACCACTGGAGCAATGACACCTAATGCTGTCATATGCATTATTTCAGCTATCACCTTATCTTTCATGGCCAGAGGCACCCTCCTGGGAGCGCACACTGTGGGAGGAACAGTCTCGTCAAGACGTACTCGCACTATCATTCCCATGACCAAAGCCAAGCTTTCACCAACGGTTGAGACCAATGTACAGAAGGTTCTGGAGAAGTCCAGGTTGAGGCTGAAAGCCAACCATGACAAAACCTCTCATCAGCTGAGACCGTTGTTTCCGGGGCAGACCGTCCGTATCCCCAGTTGGATTGGTTTTGACAGAGTTGGGACTGTGCAAGGTTTTTCCAATCGGCCCAACAGCTATGTAGTGCAATCCGATGGTGCTTGGTATGAGCGCAACAGGCGTCACTTACTAGGAGTGGGTGAGCCAACACCCTCACCCCGTGGAACATCACCGGAGGGTATCAGAACATCCATCAATGTGGACAATGGGTCCTCTGAAGAAGCATCTGTTGCAATGCAGGACAGTCCTATACCCCCAACCAATAGTGAGCCCTGTGCTACACAGGACAAATCACTACCACCTTTCTTCATCACAAGGTCTGGTAGAATCTCCAGGCCTAATTCCAAATTCCAGGACTTTGTTATGTGACTTTCTGTGTTACTAGTTCAGGTGTTTACACTGTTTCCACATGCAACACCTTTCACACTGTCTTGCACCCACACATCTGTTGATTGTTAATTTGTTCTAAAAAAACGGAGGAATGGGGGGGGGGCGGGCAGTCCATATGAGCCGAGGACTGTGATTAGAAATGCCTGCTTCTGGTCATGCAGGCATATATGTAGCGCTGGATCTCTGTTCCTCTCAGTGACAGTGTGACTGTACTTTTCAGTTATTTTCAGAGATCCAGCGCTACATATATGCATGACCAGAAGCAGGCATTTCTAATCACAGTCCCCGGCTCATGTGGACTGCCCAGCGACCCCCCCATTCTGACTATACCTAGGGCCGGCCCTGGATTTAACCCTTAACATACTTCACTGTTTAGCTGGTGATTAAAAGTTGTGATCTTCCCTATTTTTGTTTAGCTGGTGATTAAAAGCTGTGCTCTTCCGTGTTTCTATCATAGAAATGGGAAAGAGCACAGCTTTCAATCACCAGCTGAACAGTGAAGTAAGTTAAGGGTTAAATCCTTAACTTACTTCACTGATCGGCTGCTGATTGAATGCTGTGCTCTTCTCTGTGACAAGCTCACAGCCAGAGCTGGCTGCATTAACATTGTGTGTGGTCAGCGGAGAGTGCAGAGCACAATTTAGACACTCCTCCTCGGTACACAGATACAGGGAAGACCACAGCTTTACCAGACCAGCTAAACAGTGAAGTTAGTTAAGGGTTAAATCCTTAACGTACTTCACTGATGGGCTGCTGATAGAAATCTATGCTCTTCTGTATCTGTGTACTGAGGAGGAGCATCTAAACTATGCTCTGCAGTCTCCACCAGTGACCACACACAGGTAAAATGCAGCTCAGCTGTGAGCCTGTCACGTGTTTATAAATCGGCAGGAAGCAAAAAATGCAAATCATAGACAGCGGCATCCCATCGGCCCAGAGTCCATCGGCCCATCTGGCATTTGCCAGAACTGCCAGATGGCCAGTCCGGCCCTGGCAGTAGTAAAGGCTGTGCACATACAAGGGGCAGTAATAAAGGATGGGCACCTATAAGGGGCAGTAATAAAGGATGGCCACATACAAAAGGGCAGTAATAAAGACTGGGCACAATAAAGGGGCAGTAATAAAGGCTGGGCACATTTTAGATGTCAAAAGGGTTTTGTGGATTCTGAGATTTTCTTTTCTGGAGGAAACGGGTCCAAATGGCTCCTTGAGTGTTTAAGGTTAACCTCTGGTATAGTGTATCTTGAACAGACTAATTGTATTTCCTTTGAAAACCTCAGGAAATCCTCCTTTATTTATCTTCTCCTAATTCCCTTTTAATGCCCGTTATTTACATATTGTGGCCACCAATTACTTATTCCGGACCAACAAATGCCTTTTAGCCCTCATATACTAACTACCCACGAATCTATCCGCTACGGAATAGTATTCAGGTACGTTTTTATCTTTGGGACAGGGGGAAAAAATAGCCCTATGTGTATTTATTTAAAATCTTCTACACATGTACTCCAATATGTGTAAGGAAATATTTAATCAGGTAAATATAGCTTACATATATCCTTTGTACTTCAATTAATAACTACCTCAGAGTCTATCCGCTATGGACTAGTATTCAGGAGAAATCATTTTATCAGACAAATCTTCAATTTGATGCCTACAAATCTGCAATAACCAATAAAGAGTATAAAATGTATTACTTTATCACGTGCAATTCTAAAAATTGTATCTATTTATAAGTGTCAGTGCCATAAGCAATATATTTCCAAAACCTCCAGAACATTAAAAATCAGATGGTCAGAGCATATAAGAAATATTAAGAAGGGTTTAACCAATCACTCTGTGTCTAACCATTTTAAGGAAAAACACGATTGTAATCTGGCATCTATAATTATTTTTTGTTGAATAAAATTAGTAAAGGGTTTTTTTTTTTTGCTTACAACTCTTAAGATAGACTGTGCATTCACAATAATTAACACCTTTAATACACTGTGCCTTTAAAAAATTGTTTTAGCTTTAACCACACTAATTTACTGTTGTCCAAAAGTAGTGATTTAACCAGGGCCAACTGAGAAAGGAGGGGGGAAGGAGTAAACAGTTCAGTGTTTAAGGATAGCAGTGGAAGTAGGTAAAAAACTGGCCCGCTGAGTCGCACTTAGGGCCTGATCCAGCGCTACGAAAATTCGCAACGACGGGCGAATGCGAACGTACGCTCGTCGTATCAAACTACACGCCCCTAGCACTCCCATAGTAAAGTCCCTGCTTACGGCGGCTATACCCTACACTGCGTACGACCGTCGGTCGTACGAAAATTCGCACAGAATACGCTGAGAAAATACGCTTAGCACGCCCATACTGTACAATTTAAATGGCTATCCCCGCCCCCCTGTAGTAAAACGGGCGCCCAGCCGACCATCGTAAAAAAAATACGCTCGGCGAGCGAAAAATACGCTAACGATACGCCCGCTATTCGCTCATGACGCGCGGGCGACCGGAACCTGTCATACTGGGCATGCGCATTGCGAATTTTTTGACGAAAATTCACTTACGATGAGCGTACGCTCGCTTGCGAGCGTTGCTCTGGATCAGGCCCTTAGTTCAGAATAACTAATTATATGTTTTCGCAGCTAGTCATGTGTTGATTTTCCGATAAACTCAACACAAATTTTGGTTTGCACTTATACAGTTTCAAAATGCAGGAATGTTATGATTTTCAAAACTTTCAAAACTTATTGGTTTAGAAAAGGTCACTCCCAAATGGAGGTATAAGGACAGCACAGACATTTTTGCAAAAAAAGAGATGCAGTGGATCTATGATATGGATACCCTGCATCCCAATGGTCTAAACATGGATTTTGAGATAAAGTGGTTTCTATAAGTCCACATATGCTATCCTTTTTTAAATTTGCACTATATAGACCTTATATGTATTTTTTATATTTTATGTATGGCTATATCTATTGCAGTTTTTAATATATATGAATTTTTTAGATATGTATTTATTAATATGTATTTATTGTATTTATTGTATGTATTACATTTTGGGTCAAATGCACCTTTTAAAATACTCAGATATCTGTCCCTCCCCTGCAATTATTCTCAGCCAATGAAATCCTTAGGCTATCTGGAGGGTATATATATCCCTGAAATGGCACTAAACTCATTATTAGCCTTGAGAAAGGACTTTTTAGTCCGAAACGCGTTTGCCTAAGTGCTATTCCAGGACCTACATTCACTCATTACCAGCTATAAAACGTGAACAGTTTGGATGAACTGTAAAAACATCCTTGCTTTAAACGATAATTACCTAACCAGTAATTGTCATATACCTTTGTGAGTACCCCCTTTGCCTTTTTGTTACAAATTAATCCTTTATTCAAAATATTGCACCATATGTGGTTTTTATCTCTCTTCTTTCCCCACTAATCTTTCCCCGCCGGGAAAACGGTAATCGTGGTTTAAATCAACCACTAGGGGTAGAGAACGGGAGTGAGGCTGTAACGGACACATCCACCTCACAGAGAGAATACACCTAGCCGCCTGCAACGAGGAAACGCGCATACGAGGGGACTCGCAATCGTTAAGACCAGATCATCGGCATCCACTCTAACTACAGAAATCAGTGCCTGCAAGCACAGACTACAGAACTGTAAGTGACAATTGATTACCTTTTCTGTTGAATCATCCGAAGCAGACAGGACTAGTGAAGCTGTCACTGGCATTTGAGAGACTTACAGCAGCGTACGAACTCCGCTTCCAATAGAAAATATATGTGACTTAAAAAAGATACTCTTTGGATGCGATATTACAAGACACTATTTGGTAGATGTGGAAACCACCTAAGTATTGCCCGTACATTTTGATTGTCCAAACATCAAATACCACACTACCTGCAACAGACTAAGGTTCTTGCTCTTAATAGAGAGCATTGTGGTTGAAAGGGTAAATATCAATGTGATACTTTGTACTGTTACCAAATGATATTTTCTGTGCAGGTTACCTATTTGAAAGTTTTGAAAATCATAACATTCCTGCATTTTGAAATTGTCTAAGTGCAATCTATCTGATACACTGTTTCAGCGCCGAATATCAAACCTCTTTTCCTTCCATCACTATTAGATAGAACATTGTATTTTCTTATAGAGGCTTGTAAAACGGCTGCTTTATTCCCATAACGCAGTGCTCCGGACTTTTGATCAATATACCACTTCACCTACAAATTTTGGTTTATCACCTAATACTTTATTGTAGAAGCATATCCTTATTGCTGCTATATAAGGCTGATTGAGTATGTACTTTTTGGTTTATGAAGACCATTATTATTATTGTTTATTTATAAGGCGCCACATGGTATCTACAGCGCCGTATAGAGGCAATAGCAAAGACAATAGCTACATATACAATACAATAATTAACAGAGGTTATAAAAACATGACTATGGAATACAATACATGTACAAAGCTAAATTAAAATACAGTACAAAAAAATCTGAATAATATGTTAGGAAAATAAAGATGCTGGATATGTGTGTAGGAGCAGATGAATAAGGAAAGCGATAGTAGAGGGAAAAAGGTTGGAAGTGATGAGGGTGATGAAGTGATGAGTGATGAAGGTAGAGGGGTGATGACAGGAGGGAGGAGGACCTTGCTCATAAGAGCTAACATGCTAAGTGAGAGAGGGCAAATAAACAGGAGGCACAGTACATTCAACCATTTCTCAATCAATAACTGTGATCTAACCGTAAGCAAAGGTATCGCTTTGTATATTTGTGAATTTCATGTCCATGGTTCAAAATTTGCACAAAGCATAAATAAGGGGTTCTTCAGAAAACACAAGCCAAATATGGAATTGATATATGACAACCTTGTTCCAAAAGGTTCTGATACATACAGTTGAAGAAATCCATCACAGATGATTTACATTTTGGACATGAGCTGGATGTTCCAGGTTTCATGTTTTTCCTCTGGCTGGGGGAGATCTAAACCTTATGAAGTGTTTTATATGGACCTCCTGTAATAAGGCTGACTTTACATCTCTCAGTGTATTCGTATAATGTTTAGTTAGATCAACATCTTGTGTATTATTACTCCAGCTATGAACCTGATTTGTCCACACCGCAGTGGAGTGCCAGGAGGGCATAAACATACCTTTATCTATACATATTACTCTTGAGAAAGAAGGTATCCATTTTTTTTCTTATGATTAACCATAAAGTTCAAGGTTTGTATGTAGTGCCGTCTGTCAGCGGCTTCCCCACGATGTGCCGCTATCTAGCCCTTCAGAGGTGCCACTTTCAGTGGTGGCAGCCTCGTGCAAAAGTCTCCATTAAAGCATGTGTGCTTGTGTCTGCGATTAGCAACTTCTCAACTATCCTCTGCTGCATGGGCGTCGCCATCTTGCCTCCTGTCAGGTGATTCCCAGCAGCCACTCAGATGCTCCTCTGCGCACACATGATTCCTTCAGCCAATCTGTGCACTGGACGGGCTATTTAAACCCTGTGCACAGTCCATGCATTACCAGAACACCTCGTTCATTCTGTAAAAAACCAGAGTGGTGGAAAATAACCGATTACCTGAGTATTTGTGAATTGGTGAAACAGGTTCCGAATATAAATGTTTAATCTTTACTCTAAAAATTTAGTTTTCTTGAAATCTTTTATATGAAAATGAAGACCTTAGCTCAGCAGAAAGCTTCTTTCACAAAAGTTTGCATTAATACAATTAAGAATTATGGGGCAGATCCTGAAATACGCATTTCCGCGAATTTACGTGTGGCGGACACGTAAATTCGCAGATTTGTACGCACTGCACATGCGCTCCGCAGAAAATACGCACATTCACGTAGCGTATTTTCAAACGTATGGATAATTCACGTACTGCTAACGTAAATACTTACGTGTGGGCGTGCCAAATTTACGTTAGTGACCAATACGTGCGTTTTACGTGAAGTAGGCAGGGGGTGGTATTTAAAGTGTACAGTATGGGCGTGCTAAGCTGCGTATGTTCGTGTAGTCTGTACGCCCGTTAGCGGACGTATTCTGTTACGTTAGGAAAAGTTAAGGTAGGGTTTGGGTCGCGTAATTTGAGAAAATACGTCCGTGCAAGGGGTGTGCCGTGGGGAGTGTATTGACCTTACGTGTACGAAAATACGCACCGCTAAAATACATACGCACACACACGTAGTTCAGGATCTACCCCTATGTGTTCATTGTCATAACAGAGTTTCAACTCAAATACGATTAACAGTATGAACAATTCTTAGGTATAATTGAGTACAATTCCCCAATTAAATCTATACTAAAACAATTTATAATAACAGTTAAAACAATTTAATGATGACTGAATCAATTGACAACAATAAAATTGCATTGGATAATATTAAATACAATAACCATATCACACACAAATCATGTAAATGAAACAAATTACAGTTTAGTACTAACTTTAATAACTCTAAACATGAAACTATGTTTTAGCGTTTAATTCCCATAAAACTTCTCCCTAAATGTCCTTTGCAAATTCTCAAAGTTCTGATGAACCGGATCTTTACTCCGAAATGGTGAAGAAGAATGAGATGGTGAAGAATCTTAATAAAACAATTCGTATTCCCTCAATGTTTATGGGGTACTGTGAGTCTCTTGGCATCCGAATGGAACAGGTATGTATTTCAGTCAGGTAGGAGAAGCTTATTTCCCAGTATTTATTGCAATCACAGTCTATAGTAGATATTGTAACATGTAGCAACCTTCACTGTTATTGTTACGAAGTATCAACTTCTGGCCTTACTCCCAGCACCAATATAACTATTACAATGTGTCTCTATAATATCTCCCTTGAATTCCTCCTTCAGTCTCTCTCTCTTTCCAATAATATTTATTATTGCTGTCACTCTTATTCCTAAAAGTGATTTCTGGCCCTTTACTACTCCTCTATAAATTTGTCCCACAATATTTCTATCGTTGCCAACCTCACACTACTTTACAGTACTTGCTTTGCCTCCTCCCTATCCTTTTGCGTGCACTTCCCTGTGATGCCTTCTCACTACTTTCACCTCTTTCCTTTATATAATCTCCGTCACAGCTTTCCAGCCTCTCCACTCTCACCAATCTCCTCTGTCCCGATACCACTCCGGTCCCACACCACAATTCTCCATCTCTCACTATCTGCGCACCAGCTGTTTTCCTTCTCGTGCTAACGCACGTGTCACTCAGCTGGCCGGCCCCTTTTAGATACCTCGCGTACACTGCATCTTTCACACGCTTGGTGCAGGGATGCCGCAATTCAAGGTACCTGGCTGTCTTGATATTACATCCTGACTCCTGATTCTGGTCTTCTGATCCTGGTTACCCTGCTACCCTGAATCCTGACCTATCTGCCTTGCATTGCTGCACCACTGATCCCAGCATTACATGCATCTCTGCTCCTGCATTACTGCAACCCTGATCTTGCAAAACTGATCCTGCAATCCTGACCTGTCTGCCTTGCATTGCTGCACCACTGATCCTAGCATTACCTGCATCTCTGCTCCTGCATTGCTGCAACCCTGTTCTTGCAATCCTGATCCTGCAGTCCAGGTCCAAAGTTCCAAGTCCAGTTCGGTGTCCTGCAGTCCAGTCCGGTCCTGCCAGCATTCCGGTCCGATCTGGTCAGCATTCTGGTCCTTTCCTGCCAGCACTCCGGTCCAGTTGTCTGCACTGCGGTCTGGTCCAGTGGTCTGCACTCCAGTCCGGTCCACTGGTCTGCACTTCAGTCCAGTCCAGCTGCCTGCTCTTCAGTCTGGTACAGTTGCTCATCCACTCCAGTCCGGCATAGTCTGCTCTTGCTCCATTGCTCTTTGGACATTTAGTTACCCAGTCCAGCATAGTGCGGCACTGCTCTGTTATTTTTGGACATTCCACCTACCAGCTTCAGACCGGTTTAGTCCGGTCCTGGTCAGTATACCATTTGAGTTCCATTGTATCATATAGTACCAACCAGTTATTAAACAAGCTTCCTTTCACTCCTGCTCGTCTGTCACTTTCCTCAGAACCCAGGACAGCTCCCACAAACCTTGCAGTTAGTGACAGTTTGTTCTGGCCACATGGATCCAACTGGGGAAAAACCCCAAGGAACAATGCCTACCCTGGCAAACAGATTAGAGCATCAAGAAGCTACCATCGGGCAGGTGGTATCCTGCCTTCATGAACTGGCCAATCAAGTTGGAGTATTTCAGCATGTGGTATTGCACCAAAATCCTTCTTCGTCTCCAAGAAGTCTTTCTGCTTCAAGTAGTTCCCGAATTCCTCTGTCTACTCCGGCCAAATGCGATGGAGACCAGCCTGCTATTGAGTCAGTTTTTATTGGAACAAGCATGGATCACTCTACAGTATTTCCAATGAATTCTGATATTGAATTTCTTCATGCATAATACTCAGAAGTTCTTTTGCTCTGTTCCCAGTTAGCCCAAGTTCTTTTTTTTTTTTTACCAAGTCTACTTCAGAAGCTGTCTTGTCCAGCGGAATACACGTCCAATTCTGCCAACGTCTCAGTGCAATCCTGTCCCTCCATGTGGGTTTCTAGCACACCTGATCCGGTACCGTCCTCCCAGGCAAATTCCGGTCTAGCCTCTAACAAGATCTCCAGTCTCAGTCTGGGGATTACCCAAGAGCCTCTGAAACCCAGAATCTTCCAGCCAACGGCCACTGGTTCCAGAGCCAGGGGGGTGGTCACCATCCACCACTAACACTGGAGGAGCGCCAATACAGGATACATCACAGACTTTGCCTGTACTGTGCAAGCGCCAAACATTTCTTGCTTTCATGTCCTATACATAAGCCCAGGAACTTACAATTTGGGAATGGGGTGTCTTGTCCAGCAACCCCAGGTGGGGTGTCCTGTCCAACAACCCCAGGAGGGGTGTCTAGCCATGTATCCCCTGGCGGGGCTTCCAGTGCCACAACCCCTGGCGGGGCTTCCAGTGCCACAACCCCTGGCGGGGCTTCCAGTGCCACAACCCCAGGAGCGGCTCTATGTCTTAACTTACCAAAAGAAGCCTTCAGCCTATCTTTCCTAGAAAGAACTTCCAGCATTTTGTCCACTGAAAAGATTCTCAGCCTCTCATCTCCTGAAATCCTTTCCACTGCCTTACCTTCCAAGATGAGTCATAGCGCTGTCCAGCCCAAGACCGCCAACCTGAGTGACTGTCCGGCCACCAACCTGAGTGCCAACTGTCTGGCCGCCAACCTGAATGCCGACTGTCCAGCCACCAACCTGAGTGCCAACTTTCCGGCCGCCAACCTGAGTGCCGACTGTCCAGCCGCCAACCTGAGTGCCACCCTGCTAAATGGAAACTCAAACTGTGCCCTTGTCTCCGGACTTGGGGACCTATTCGCTCTCCTGTCAGCAGGCAGGAGGATCCAGTTGTCCTTTTTTCCAGGTTCCCAGTTCCAGAGTGTGATGAAACGAGGGAGACATACAAGGCGACAGACACCTGCACCCCATTTCACACAAGGACCTTGTACTTTTCATCCCTGGTCCACCCTGCAGACTTACGTGTGTTTTATTAGTTAGTGTGTGTTTTTATTGTTTGCTGTGTTTGTTCATATTATCCGGTGCCCATTCACAAAGTGCAGGTGAGGGTCTGCACCCCCCCATCCCCCCTCCCGACAGGAAGCTCTGATCAGCTGGAGGACGAATTTCGTCCAAAAAGCTTGGAAAGGGTTAAGTCTGGGAGTGGCTGCTCTTTATCTCACATTTACATGAGGGCAAGGGTTATCTACATCAAAGACTTTTCCCTAGCCCTGAGCTAAACATAGTGGATCCTAAACAGCAGGGGAGACACCATGCAGTGACCCTGGACTCACTGGTCACCTGTGCAAGGAGCAACCAATCACAGGTAACCCCACCTCAGGGACATCCTGGGGAGGGCCATCTGGACCGTGGGAAAGGGGGTTTTGATAAAAGGACCCTGGATGGGAGAGGATGGGTGAATACTGAGCCAGGCTGGTGTTGAGGTAAGACCTCTACAAGCATTCCAGCACTGAAAGACGGGAGGACTTCCACATATTTCCCATCCTGGGGAGAGGCTCGCTGGTGCAGTGGTATTTGGGGGGCCTGCCTAAAGCAGGGAGCATGAGACACAGCGCCCCACCATGCTCGTGGAGAGCATTGGCCAAGCGGCCGGGACTCTCAAGACTTTTACCCAGACAGGAGTCTGCAACGTGGGACTGTTTGGACTGTATTTGCTGGCTACAGACTCTCAGGGACCTCAATGGGTACAGTTACTGGCTTGTGTACTATGTAATGGACGTATTTTCTACTGTTCTATTGCTTAGTTACTAGTCTTATTGTTTTTGATGCAATAAAAGGCAGTTATTGTACCATTCTCTACTCTTTACCTGTGTGACTGCCAAACCTAGGGCCAAGGGGAGTCTAGTGGGCTCTGTGCCTAACCCCTTGTATCCTGACACAGAGCCTGAACTTAAAGGTCCAGAATCTGCTGCCCAGTCGTGTCCAGTTCCGGAGTCTACAGTCCAGGATCAGTGGTCAAGCCATGCCGTCTCTGAGGGGGACTCCAGTCCGAGCCATGCCATCTCCGAGGGGGATTCCAGTTCAAGCCATGCCGTCTCCGAGGGGAACTCCAGCGCGAGCCATGCTGTCTCCGAGGGGGACTCCAGTCCAAGCCATGCCGTCTCTGAGGGGGACTCCAGTTCGAGCCATGTCGTCTCCGAGGGGCACTCTAATTCAAGCTATGTCGTCCTCGAAGGGGATGCCAATCCAAGCTGTGCTGTTCCCATGCGGAACTCCCGTCTGAGCCATGTCATCCCTGAGGGGGCCTGCAGTCTGAGCCATGCCATCCCTGAGGGGGACTCCAGTCCGAGCAACACCGTCTCTGGGGGGAATGTTTACCCTGCTGTGACCACAGAGCCTGCACCTGGCATGTCCGCAGAGCCTGCCGCCCTGGATCTTGTTCTGCAGACCACTGTCCGGGATCCATTGCCTTCTGTCTTGGGTTTACTGTCGAAATCCATCAAGCTTCCATCTGCTGTCTCTTCTGGGTCCTCAAAGTCCAAGTCTGCCAAATGATCATCCAGATTCAATGGGCCTGATCCAGAGGTACGCCCGCCATCGCCATCAGGGTAAGTGAATGCCGATACGCTGTGCTTTAGTGAGCACAGCGCATCGGCGTAGGTCTGGATCAGGCCCAATGTCTCCAAGCCAACTGAGCCTCTGATTGCATCAGAATCTCCACCCATCTTCGATGGTGACAAATCTCAATTCGTACCTCTGATGAAATTCTGTGTGAACAGATTTGCTGCCTCTCCTGAGTCCATTCAGCAACCTACAGATCAGATACTCTTTTTGCTTTGCCATTTCAGGGGAAGAGCTCTGGATTGGGCTATTTCACTACTTGAGGTGCAATACCCCTTGTTGGAGGACTTACATGTTTTTCTGTCTTTGACCACCAAGGTATTTGGTTCCGAGTCTTCAACTTGCCAAGACTCTGAATGGGCGTCCAGAGGCAACCTTTAAAGAAGGGGGTACTGTCACGGTCTGCGGCGGCAAGCGCTGCACTTACCTGACCACAAGTCGTCTGTCAGCAGCTTCCCCACGATGTGCTGCTCTCCAGCCCTCCAGAAGTGTCACTTCCAGTGGTGGCAGCCTCCTGCAAGTCTCCATTAAAGCATGTGTGCTTGTGTCTGGGATTAGGCATCTGCTCAACTATCCTCTGCTGCATGGGTGTCGCCATCTTGCCTCCTGTCAGGTGATTCCCAGCAGCCACTCAGATGCACCTCTGCACACACGATTCCTCCAGCCAATCTGTGCACTGGGCAGGTTATTTAAACCCTGTGCACAGTCCATGCATTGCCAGAACAACTCTTTCATTCAAGGTGCCTGGCTGTCTTAATATTGCATCCTGACTCCTGATTCTGGTCTTCTGATCCTGGTTACCCTGCTTCCCTGAATCCTGACCTGTCTGCCTTGCGTTACTGCACCACTGATCCCAGCATTACCTGCATCTCTGCTCCTGCATTACTGCAACCCTGATCTTGCAAACCTGATCCTGCAATCCTGACCTGTCTGCCTTGCATTGCTGCACCACTGATCCCAGCATTACCTGCATCTCTGTTCTTGCAAACCTGATCCTGCAATCCTGACCTGTCTGCCTTGCATTGCTGCACCACTGATCCCAGCATTACCTGCATCTCTGCTCCTGCATTGCTGCAACTCTGTTCTTGCAATCCTGATCCTGCAGTCCAGGTCCAAAGGTCCAAGTCCGGTCCTGCCAGCATTCCAGTGCGGTCCAGTCGTCTGCACTCCAGTCGTCTGCACTCCAGTCCGGTCCAGCTACCTGCGCTTCATTCCGCTTCCTTTCACTCCTGCTTGTCTGTCACTTTCCTCGGAACCCGGGACAAGTCCCACAAACCTCGCAGTTCGTGACAATGCCCATTGCTTAGTTCAAACTTCTTTAAATTTGGGAAATTATGCAATACACCTCCTGAGTCAAAAAAACATCATCAATGGCTTTAATCTCCCATTGTAAAAAATAAAATAAAAATAAACCCATATTTTCAAAGCTGGGAGGAGAATTAGGATTTCCCTATAATGGGTCATAGCTGAGCACCAGGGGTTTTGTTTATACTTTTTATTGATATACAGCCATGAGCAGTAAGTGTCCCAAAAAACAATGTGGTTAAACAAATTATTTGGAATCAACTTTTTAGGAAAACGTAGCAATGCTGCCAGAGAAAAAGATGCAAATACCTCTATCATCTAAGGTTCTGTTTGTATACACTTGTTGATCTAGAAACCAATCAGATACAGAGAAACATAGATGGATTGGCAAATGTATTTGTCAAGTAAACTCATACTATGCTCTTTGAAGGTGTAGTGTATTCTTAGCAATTTTATGCCATTTATAATTCCAAAGGAACTTTAGTCTTGTACATCTGCTCTATATAGGTGAACTCATAACACGTGAATGGGGTACGCCATTTTCGGAAAGAGAACGCTTTTGATTATAGCAAGGCAGCCATAAAGTGAGAGGGGCAGAAGCATTCAGTTGTCCATCAAACTTGTTATTTTCCTCATACCTTAAAAATTGGCTATATACAAAGTTCTGATTGTGGATGTTATGACAATACCTAAATTGAGGGAATTATGAGCAACTACAAATTGGGAGAATGGAAGGGAGTCAAATGGCATAGAACTCTTCCCAGACAATGGTAGTAACTTTGTTTTGTAAGATTTGTTATAGTTAACTCTATAACCTGCGTATGTCTCAAAATCATAAATAATGGACATTGGCCCTAATTCATACTTAATAACGTACCTAAATATATGCAGGCCGTGTGCGTATCTTGAATTGCACGTGTTATCCAGATCATGTCTAATGAGATCCATAAGAAGGAGTGTACAAGTACTCTGGAAGAAGGAAGTTAAAAAAGTGGGTGGGGGATGGCATTTAAATAGGGCTAAATGGGTTAGCAAACTCTGCATGTACCTTAGCAAAATCCACACAAAGATACACACAGAGAGTGTCATGGGACTTGACTTGCAACTTAGGTGCGTTGTTTAGCAAATTCGTGCGTAATTATTTCCGTCTTATCTGTGTGTCAGGCCTATTATCTCTGGGAGAGAGCGAGAGGGGTTAGACCAGTAGGAGCATGTCGTGCACAAACAATGATAATTTATTCTCCACTTTTCCCACCTCAATTCCAGTATAAGAATTCATGTTCCACAGTTGCACAGCCAATAGTTCCAGGGCTAAGTCAAACAGAAACTGAGAGAGGGGGCAGCCTTGCAGCGTTCCTCTCTGAATCTAAAACATAGTAGTTAAGATACAGTTGCCTGCAATTTTTGTGTAATGTGTAACAATATTTAACTGTAATAGCTCAATTATTTTTCCTTTATATAATTTTAAATTGACCGGAACCTTTGTAGATTATGGGTACAAGTAACTGAATAGTAACCCTTTGAACGTCAGCATTACAAAAACTATTTGTATTCCCTACAGGGATATATTACATTTTGTGGGTAGGAGTTCCTTCCAAATGTTATGTTCTGCACTGGTGTATCCTGCAGACTCATGTGTATTATAGTTCATATAATTCTTTGCAGCGTTTCTTTGTATACTTGTAAGAGTTTTTTCATCACTCTGTATTTCTGTGTCTGTGAGTTGAGTTTACCTTCGCTTCTCTCTGCAGTTATCCTGTCTTTGTTCCAGGGTTTTCCATTTCCCTGCAATCTCTTGTCTGTGTGCTTGAGGATGTCATCTGATCGCACAGTGTTTCAGGGTCTATCATCTCCCTGCAGTCTCTTGTTTTGTGTGTGCTCGAGAGTATTTCCTTCTCACACTGTATCTCAGGCTCTAACCTCTATGATATAGAGGCTCTTTGTATTTCAGGTGTGCATTTATTTATTTTATTTATTAACAGGTTTTTATATATATATATATATATACCATCAGATTACGTAGCACTATACAGAGAATATTTCACATTCACATCAGTCCCAGCCCCATTGGAGCCAAATTCTAAGCTCCCTAACACAGATATACACACATACAGACTAGGGCTAATTTATTCAGTAGCCAATTAACCTATCTGCATATTTTTGGAGTGTGGGAGGAAACCGGAGCACCCGGAGGAAACCCACACAGACACAGGGAGAACATCCAAACTCCACACAGATAAGGTCTAGTCCAGGAATCAAACTCATGACCTCATCATCAAACTCATGACCTCATCACTGTCAGACACAAGTGCTACTCACTGAGCCATCGTGCTGCCCTACTATACAATAAGCTTTCAATTTTTTTTAAAGACTTATTTAAAAAATGGTTAAAAACACAAATAAACCTCAGATAAGACCTAGTCTGGGAATCAAACGCGTGACCTCAGTGCTGTGGGACACAAGTGCTACTCACTGAACCACTGTGCATCAGTATTATTCTGAGTTTCCCTGCTTTTACACTGTCTGATATCTCATGTACCAATATTGTACTGAGTATTAACATTTTGTTTACTTTAATAAACACTGTTATTTATCCTTACTGGCTACCTCTGTTTATGACGGCACACACCTGGTTTCATAACACCAAAAACTACAAGTGTGTAATTTTATTCTAATTGAAAGAGTCTAATGTATGAATGAATATATGAACCTAAAGAGGTGTGCAGACCTCTTCTCTGGTTTTTAAATTTCACAACACTTTACCAATACAAAAATTGGCTACATCAGGGTTTGGAGAAGTTGATCCCAGCACTGGAAATACCAGTGACTTTGCTAAGTTCCACGAAAAAAACAAATTTTAAAATTTAAATTTTTTTAAAAAAAGACTGGTGTTTTGTATTATCTGGGAACATACAGAGATTCGTGGTATTAGAGTGGGAAGAACAGAGGAAAAAATTGCCTTATATGTGGATGACGTACTCCTTTTCCTATCAGACACGCGGCAATCCATGGCCGCCCTCCTTGATGTGGTGAATAGATTTGGTACTTTTTCGGGGCTGTTAATTAATTGGGACAAGTCATATGTAATGCCCATGAGGAGCCTAACTCCGGTGTCTCCTATTCCTAATTGTCCATTAAGCTGGTCCTCTTTTAAATATTTGGGTATTTCTATCTCAAATTATATGTCACAGTTCTGTTCTACCAATCTATGGCCCCTCATTACTGAATTAGAGGCTAGGCTGAAGATTTGGCAAAAACTTCCACTCACAGTTATGGGTAGAGTTAACCTACTTAAAATGTCGGTTCAGCCTAAATTGCTCTACATATTTTTACAGTCACCGGTTCCACTGCAGAAAACCCTGTTTGTTAAGCTCAACTCCCTTTTCAATTCCTTTATTTGGGGTAATAAAAGAGTCAGAATTAGTAGAGAAAACCTTTGTAGAACTAGGGAGGGGGGTGGTATGGCACTTCCCAATTTGGAGCTTTATTATGTTGCCACCCAATTGGCTCATCTTAGGGTTGGGTTGTAGACTCTTCCACTAGTGAACTTCATTGGGTGTTGGTCGAACAGACAGGATACGGTCATACTCCTTCGCAGGCCTTATTAGCGGGTTCATATCCACGTAGCTCAGCTCCGCTTATTTTGCAGGCACAAAAAATTTGGAATAAAGTTCAGGCCCTATTTGGTAGTAAAGACACTGATCCTGCGACTCCCCTATGGGGTAATTCCAATTTTCCTGAACTTAAAAATTTTGCTGGAGCTGGGACTTGGCAACGTAGAGAGATTAATACCTTCTATCATATAATATCTACCTCCACTTTCAAACCCTTCTCTCAATTAAGTGTTGACTTTTCCCTTCCTGGGTCAATGTGGCTGGATTATTGTCAATTACAGCATGTCTTACATACACAATTTAAGAGGGTTCTTCCTACCTTAATTCCCTCCCCGGTCAGATCACTCCTTATGGATATTGGGGATGAACATGTGATCTCAGTTATATATTCGGCCTTAGTTTCAGCTAGCCCTGAGATCTCCCTTGATCGGCTACGGCGAGTATGGGATTCTGATGTTGGGCCCCTTGATGATGAAGATTGGGAGACACTGTTAGGTAGCTCTAAGGGGTTGAGTGTTAATATTCGGTTCCAACAGATTCAAATCTATATTATCCATAGAGTGTACTTGACGCCGATTAGATTGGCCAGGATCAGCAATACGCAACATGCTCAGTGTCCTAAGTGTGGGGGGGAGGGGGCTGATTCATTCATCTTCTATGGTCTTGCTCCAAGTTGCAGCGATCCTGGAAGTCAGTTTTTACTTGTATAAGGAGAACGGGTGTGGTCGAACCAGTCACCCATCCTAAATGGTGTCTGTTTGGAATAGGACTAGATGTTGATCTTAATCTATACAAGCGAACTTATGTCAATTTCCTGTGTATGTGGGCTAAGGTCTGTATAGCCAGAACATGGTGTGCCTCAGTCCCGCCCTCTATTGCAGATTGACTTCGCTTAGTGAATACGTCATTAAACTACGAGCAACTTGCCTATTTGAGTAGGGGCTGTCCCCAGAAATATAATAAAATTTGGAATAACTGGTTAAACTCTGAATACTACACGTTCCCTTTACCTGAAGATGCACCTGCCTAGATGACTTGTTAGGTGTCGCCGAGTATTATTTTTTGTTATTGTTGAAATTCCTTTGTGATAGTGCTATCGGCACTAGGAATGTCCTGTTGTGACTAATTGTTATTCAACTTTCTATTTATATCGATTTTGTTACAATTGATGTTCTGACATGATGCAATGCTGTACAATATTAACAAATTAAAATTCAATAAAAATACTTGAATAAAAAAAAACAAAAAACTGGTGTTTACTTGTTAATGCTACATTATGTAGAAATTGAACATATATTAACAAAATGTATGTTTCTACAACTGATAATCCTCTCTTATAAAGCATATTATTCACTTTAGATTTTCATAAGCTTTAAATACTCAAACGTAATGCTATAATTTTTTTTGTTAAAACCAACATTTAAATTTCTTGCAATATGTAACAGTGATGACAACGCAGATGTACACATAAAACATTGCTTTATTAACTGTATTTTCAATCACAAAGAACACAAAAGGGTTTTCCAATAGCAATGGGCTGTGGTCCCATGTGTCTTAAAGCAAATGCTGAACTCTAAACAATAGGAAAACAATAGCTGACAAAACTATTCCAAGCAACACAAATTGCATGCATATACAGTAACACTGAACAAGTTCCATATATTATATTGCTTTAAGGATCGCCTACCATGGAAAATGTACAAAAAGGAGAAATAGGTTTTTGCATTAATGAAAAATAAATTTTTCCCATCTACAAAGGAATTTCTAATACAAGAAAATAAATATTGCAACATAAGCCAAAAATAATTTATAATTGCTCTTTTCAATATATTTTCAATATTTCTCTTTATATTAACAAATGGCACATCACTTTTTTTCTTAAAAAACAAAGACAGGAGTGTTTCTCTCCTGTGACATTCATATAGTTTTCTGCATCGGATGTGATTAAGTACTGTTTAACTTGTTGAATTGTGAAAGGATATGGAATTTTCCTTAAAGAACAACCGGTAATGTCATGCTGTGGCAGTGGATAATATAGGTAGCTGTAATTCTGTAAGAGTTGGTAAAGCTTTCTGCAACACAGGTGTGAGCTTAGCCATTTAGTAATGCAAATTACATAAATTTAGATGTTTTTTTTCTTATCTTCTAAAAGAATATGGAATAAATGAAAACAATATGCATATATTTTTTATTTAGGAAAATCAGTATCTTTTGGTACAGGTTGACTGGAAAATTATATTATGGTGTTCTGTAAATAAGCAGATATAACAAAGAGCTGAAACTGGAATTTTAAAGTAATACTTAATTTAGAATATAGGATTGTGGTACAAGCATATAAAAAATACTTTGACAGAATTCAAAGACCTATTAATCATGAATTATTTATAGAGCAGCCTAAATACTAAAACTTTTACAATCCTATAAACTATTGTAAAAATATATATATTTGTCTGAATGTGTATATGTTTATTCAAAAATATTTGCTTGATAGTTTTATGTCTATTAATGATCAAACTATATTTTTCATATCTGTAATAAGTATAAGTATAATAAGTAAGAATTAGGTGACTTATTATTTCTAACTACAGTCAAACCCTAATTTTATTTATTTCAAGGGTCAAGGAAAAAAACAGGTGTCAATTTTGATAACTAACCTGAACAAAATGGCTGAACTCTCCCCATATATAAAGCAAAATAAAGAGAAACCACTTAAATAAATCACAACTGACCACAGTATATTTAGTTAAAACTTCTGTTTTAGAATGTATACATGGTGGACTTTTAGGACACGACCACATCATTACTACAAAAGTAAATGTTACCTATAGAAAAAAAACTGTATAAATACTCATACGATAAAATAATTCTAGTCACAATGTAGGTACAGTATTTTAGAACTCTTAGAGCACTAAAACATAACTGTACCATAATAGTGCAGTAATAGACAACCCAACTAGTTCCCAGCACTAAATACCATCTGTAAAAATGTTTTGTAAAAAGTATTATCAGGGAAGTAAACACACCAAAATATACTATGGCCAAAAAGTTGACTGTACATGCCAGTTAGCTATATCATATTGTGAAAAAAAATATTATTAGAGTTATATCTAACTTTAGTATTAATAAAGTGAAAGGGCCAGCAGTAAACTTGACTTTCATTTCTTAAAAATACTGTTCCATATATTAATACCCCTTTCGACCACAAGATCCAGGTCAGAGAAAAAATTAAGGCGTTCAACCCGTGAAGCTTCTTTGCATGGAACCACAATATATCTGAGGTTTTAACCAGCACACAACTCAGGCTTTCTAAATTCCTAGTTTTGGTGTGAAAGGGGTAGGATTGACTTAAAAAAATATTCATGTAGAATTATTTCCTTACAGAAGATATACAAAATAAACAATGAACTACTATAATGCAATTTGCCATAACAAATGTGGAAATGCAATGTAGTATCAATTTACATTAGACACAACAACCATTATCCACCTTAACAATTTACTGGTGACATGGGGCGCATCAGGCCTCAGTAATATTGGTTCCTAGTGACTTTACAAGCTTAATAAGCCTTTAACGGCTTCTGCTAACCTGATGACTGCCTTCACTGTGTTGACAAGTCCACATTAATGATACAACATGACGAAAACTGGTTGTTCTTTATATAGATTCCCAATCTTTATTTTATGTATTGATCAGGCAAGTAACACAAGAAACAGATCATAAAGCGGTGGTTTGTGGGTATATTTTAACCATAGTTTAACTGGAGCACACAGAAGCAAGACCAATTAAATGCAGTATATAATTTACTGGTATGAAACCTATACTAGTATAACTGTATCTAACATCAATCAAGCATGTAAAGTTGAACTAGTTCTAAACTGTATCTAACATACAAATTCTCTATAAACTCTTTCAGGAGTGAGGCTTGGTGGATTCTGCTCACTAGTAACAGCCTTCTGATTAGTTTCACTCCATCTGCTGCCTCATGACAGCCTATTGTAAAGACCTTGCATGTTAATATTACATAATACATAGAATGTCAGTATAACGGATGTAAATCTGTTATGTTTATCTTAACCATTGCTTTAATTCTTTTTTTTATAGTTTTATGGAAGGGTATGATTGAGACCCTTTAAGCTGAAATGCTACAATGATTAAATAAAGCTGAACTGCTTTAAATCAAAACAGCAGGAGGTGCTGTGATCACAGACTTCATGTCTCATTTGTAAGCAGTAGATCCTCATTGTTGTATGTGAGCTCACATGATCCAACTTTTAAATAACGGTTATGTGTATGTGTTTTTACCAAATATTTGCTGAAGATGTATACTGTATTGTTGTATGCAATTCTTAATAACATACAAGAGTTCTTTGGCATACAGTGTGTGGTTGTTTGATATATGGCATATGTGATGATTTTTTTGCTATCGTGGAAAGCTACAGGTTTGAGCGCTGCAGAAGTGGTCTGTGTTTGAAACAATTTTCTGTTTGTCTCTCTACTTTTTTTTTTTTTTTTTGCTGTTTTCATTTAATTATTTGACCTGTGGTTTTCCCTGAGCTCAGCTTGGGGTCACACTAATTGAAAAATATACCAGTGACCATTAAAACAATGAGACGTTCACGTGTATGCCTGATTAATTGGCTGTTTGAAAAAAAAAGTATTTTTAAGGCTTAAAAGGGACTTAAATTGTTTTGTATTATCTGATCGTCCCTAATGATTTATCAATAATTTTTATTTTTTTTATAATATTCAGGAAAAAAAATTCAACAAAACCTAAAATTATTTGCACTGTTACCGGTAATAGATTTAACATTTTGTTGCCCTGATAGCTGTATGAGCTGCTTGACAACACTAAATTTACCAATACATGCTAAATCAAAGGCAAAAATGACTCTTCTGAGGAAGGCTAGAAAACATGTCCACAAGCTAATTTAAACACTATTACTATGCAAAGAAAATGATTAATTTTTTTTACACTTTTTTAAAACACAAACTGGCTACATAAAACTAAAATTTTTACAGATCTCTCAAAAAATTGAAGTGCAAACGAGGTAAAGACCTGAGACGTATACATCTATACATCTGAAGCAATGGTAGGTACGAAAATGAACAATGATTGAAGCTGGTAGTTGGTGCTAACCCTGTGAAATGAGAAAGGACATTTAAATAGTAATGATAAGACCCTATAGTGAATAGTCATCATAAATAAAGGGTTCTCAAAGTTGGAAGCGCTATATTAGCTCTCAGTTTCAGTGTTTGGTTATCATTGCACTTTAGAATAAAAGGGTCCATTCTCTGATAAGTGAATATAGCTTAATAGCACTCTGATGGTGATTATTATGTAATATATACAGTGCTGACCATATGTATCACCTAGTCAGTAAGTAGCTTTAAGCTATATTTGAGTAGAGGAACGCCACCGTTCCTTGGAGTTACTAGGAAGCGCTTTGAGAGTCAGTATGATGGAAAAAAAGGTCAAGATGCCACAGTGCAATCCATAGTCAGCATCATGTCCTGTTTGGAGAGTTTAGGACAAAGCTTGCCAACGTTGGAGGAACCTAAACTGTCCCATTGAAATCAGTAACTTGAGTACAGAGTACTGGAGCATTGTGATTAGTGATATGATCTTCAAATATGATCTGTTCATTTGACATTAGATGTATATACGTATATACATTATTTGGTTTCTGAAACCTTTTTAAGAGTAAGACTTTAAGGATAATCCCAAAACTTCCTATTCCCATATTAAGTGCATTCAAAGACTATTGACTTTCATCGAGATCCCTCAGTTATAATGTGTTATATGTGCAAAGTAATGTAACAATACAAATCTAATGGGTTATGGCAGGTAAACCAAAGCTACTTGGTTAAATTACATTCTTCCAAAACATAAAGTCAGGTTATTGAAGCAGGTTTTGCATCATGGGAAATGTTGTCTGACATCAACAGGAGTGTTGGAGCAAACTATTTGTAAAATTATACACATGAGAACACTAACAATTCAGTTATAAGTGTTGATGGTATATCATCTGCTTTATGAGGCACAATATGAGCAAATATTTTGTTACAAAAGTAATGTCTATATTTTTGCTCCCTTGGCCTGACTACAGAGGAAAGGCCTTGTTTAGCCATCTGAGCAACTAAACCAAACCAGCTATTTAATATTTGAGCTTTACTCTAAAAGCTTCCAATAGCCATTTGCATGTTCCATTAACAGACACAACAGATGTATTTATAAGGACAGCCTTGACTGGCTCATAGTGCTGCACACTTTTGCTATTTACACGTCTGCCCATAACCAACAAAGAAGCCTGGACGGAAGATAATGAGTTTAGAATAAAGGACATCAGCTATACATTTACATACAGCTTAGTTGGCTTTCTCTACTTATAAGTGCTTTCTTCAAATAAGCATTTTATTTGTGCTTTATTTTTAACAATTTGCTTATTTTACTACATTTTAGGTTTTATTAAATGATGATGGGGTTGTTATTCAACTCACTATAAAATTTTTCGTTGTCTTAAAATAATGCCCATTACCCCCTATAGCTTTACACACATTAACCTTTATAAGGCTTGGAGCAAAAATGTAATGTTTCAAGGTGCACATGCATTTTTTGGACAATGCATGTTTGCTATAAAAGAGACATTTGCAGTATTACTGTCTACTGTATGTTTCTGAGGCTTAAAAATGTTAAGTTGTAGAGAAAGACAACTTTGCTGGAAAAACATATGTATTACATATAAATGATTATATGTAAAACATATTACATGTACATATAACACACACTTCTGTTGAGAGCAGGCATAAATTGGAAATGGCAGTAATCTCTTGGTTTTAAGCATCATGAAATGATACAGTTTTTTTTTAAACTGGAGATTTATGATGCCAAAATGCTCATTCGAACAATGTCATCATTTGGGGGCTCGAACTGGTTGAGTTGCGTTATTCCTCGACTTGATTCCTCCTCAGAGTCAGTCATTTCTGCATCTGAGTAGTAGCCATCAGTTTCATTGTCTAAATGGGAGTTTTCTTTGGGTGTTTCATTTACTCGAAGTCCATTTGCCCTTTCAGGATTTTCACTCTGCGACTCCAAATGAGTTTTACCCCCCTTTGGTAATTTAAACCTCACCATTGTTTTTGCACAATCCAATGAGTCAGGCACTTTAACAAGAGAATTAGTCTCTGGTTGTGGATATTTTAAAGTCATTTCATTGTTATCTACTTTACTCAGATCTGGCAAGTCATTTGAGATATTGGCCTTTAACTCAGGAGACTTTGTAGAACCCTTCTTTAAACTTTTTTTTTTTCCATGACCTCTTCTGTCCTCTTGTACCTTGGCAAATCCTTTGCCGGTTTTGTTAGGTTTAGGGTTGTGGCTTGAAGGCATCTCAGTATCATCTGACAAATACTTCAGATCATTCCACAGGTTAAGGTCATTCCGTGGACTCTTTAAGATGGTGCCTTGGTTATTTATTTGCAGTCTTTTCTTTCCATTTAGTCTTGTCTTACCTGTCTTTACCTTTTTTACAGTCTCTATCTGCTTGAAAGGAGACTTCAGTGAGTTATCCATCATGATGCTTAACAAGGTCTCTTCATCCTCTAATAGCTGTTCAGAAAGAAGACCTGAATTATCATTCTCCTGGTGACCATTGTTCAAGGCCCACTGACTCACAGTTACGTTCTCTGTGGTAATTTGAACCGGTTGAGCTAACCAACTGCTAAAAAATGTTCCATCTATTGGGAATGATGATGACAAATCTGCAATAACATAAAAAACATATATCAGTTAATTTCTCAGCCTGTCAACCTAGTAAATGTAGGAAGTCATACTGTACAGTTTGTAATTTATCAACTATCACTATAAAAAGTTATTCTTATGTTCTTCTTCTTTTGTCCAATTTAAAATGGTGCCCAACCGAAATCCTCTATTATTAATAACTGATCTATTTTTTGCAGAACATGAGTCAGTTTAATAGTGTCCTGAATGTTCTTATTTTATTAAACAATTAAATGTGACCTCCATAACTGCATATAGTAATCAGTGAGGTTTTGACCAAGATCTATTAAGTGAATGTAATACTCCCCTGACTGTTTCAAAATATTTTTGAGCATCTTTGGATAGTACATACTGGTAAGATATCTGGTGAAATGGTCTTTTGATTGTGTGATTAAAAAGATTATCATTCGAAAAAACCTTAGGGTCAGACCTTGGGAAAGGGAGTCTTAGGGTGAGGCTGCGGGGAAGGGAGTCTTTGGGTCAGGTTGCCTGGAGAGGACGGTTATAGTTAGGGAAGGGAAGAGTTAGAGTAACAATTAGGATAAGGTCTGGGGTTACATAAATACTTACCATTTGTTGCAGCATATTCATCCTGGGGATGATCAACTGCTTCTGCTCGGTGAGGCAGAAGCAATCAATTTGAGAGCCAGTTCAGAATTTGCTGGTATAAAACGTCCCTTTCGAAAAGGACCGTTCTAATTGCAAACCCACACCCTTGTCCTGGTATGAGAGAGTTTGTATTCTAGGTATTGCGATATACACAGGTCTATCAGTGAAATATATTTTCCAATCAATTCATCAACAGTAAGTTAAAAAGTTTAGTTAGCTTGTGAAAAACTAATGTGTACATAATATTTGGACAACGCAAGTCTTCATTTTCAACACAGACCAAATTACTTACATAGGCAAACTAAAATTTCTTGCCTTCTAATGCACATAACCCTATCGCTCCAGCTTGCAATCATCATAATGCTTAATACATAATGCTTTTACTGACATTGCATTATTTCCTCCTGTTTGTGGTATAATAGCTTTTTAGTTCAGGTTTATATAGTTTATTTTTTTCATTTTCTCCTTTATTGCCTATATTTCTTATCCAAAGTTTTCTATAAACAAAATTTATTAAAAACTGGTAATGGCTTGGAGAGAATTATTGGATTAATTTATTTTTTTTCTTAACACACTAAAAGCTGTATCATTTAATAAACAGTGTTTTAGTTTTTTATTCTTCTCTGGCAATCTTAACAAATCGGTGAATTCTCTCCCTGAATTCACAAATGCCTCATTTAACTACAGCTCACAAATATGTATATACCTGCATTGTATATATACCTGCACATAAAGGGCCTGATCCAGACCTACGATGTAGCGCTGAGTATACTAACACTCAGCGTAACGTCGTGGGACTCCCCCTGACACTCCCCCTGCCCTAACGTATTTACCCTCGCTTACGCTGGCTGAAGTCTACCCAACCTCATTACCCTTCCTCCCCCCGCCTCCCTACACTAACTAGAGCGTAGTAACGCTGGGAGGCGGCCCCTTCATCGCTACTACGCTGGTGCTACGGACGCCCGATCCACGATCGGGCGTTGCCGTAGTTATGCCGGGCAACATCTGCCCGGCACATGCGTACATCGGCTTATCAGCTGATCTTACGCTTGTGCCCGCCGTAGTTACTACGGCGGGCGTAGCTCTGGATCAGCCCCAGTCACAGCGCCAAAGTGTTAAGATTTCACATCTGAGCAGTCACAAATGGTGCATCCTGCAGTGCATTCTGTGTCTGCTATTTAACTAAAGTTGCAGTGGTGCCACAGTTACTTTGTCTTGTAGAATGATAAAGAAAAAACCCTTCCCCCACACTGTGGAGAGAGAGAAGTGCATCTGTATTGATTAAAATGCCAAAAGGTGGGACATAATCTTTAAAATGCAAAATTAGAGTAAAAAAAAATATTCCAAAAGAATCTATTTTCAAACAATATTTAAATTTATTTCTAATTTCTTTAAATAGAGAAGTATTGGGTTTATGAGGTTTTTTTTTATTCAGTAATTTTTTATTGTTTTTCTGTGACATACAGGAAAAAAAAATAAAACAAAGAAAGAAAAATAGGGAGGTCTGGAGTTCTCCAGAAGAGGCAGGTTTGTTTTAGGCCTGTTAACCCCATGGCGCCAATCTCCCTGTATCACCCTGGGAGGAGCCCTCTGCGTGAGATCAGCGAAGATAGTGACCAGAGGACTTATTCTCTTCCCACCCTGCGGACGACACGACAGGCAGGTGCAGTAAGAGGCACCCTACTCGATCAAGATCCGTGCCGCAGCCGCCATTAATATCTGCACGTGGTTTGTGCCGGCTGGCACCGCCGACAGTGTCTGATAGCCTTGCTCCCTCCCTGACTGCCACAGCCAATCTTCCAGGTACATCCAGCTATTGCCAAGGGAAGACCACACCACAAAGCTCCACAATCTAGGAGGTGCCCCTTCCCCCCCTCGCTAAACAGGCCGGGGGAATCAGGTTTTGAAGAGCGGGTGCCATTTTAGGACTTAAGTTTTTGAAAGCCCCTGAAACCTTCATCAAAGGATCCTAATCTCTGCATCAAGGGGTAACTTTCCCCAGGACACTCCATCCTTGTCCCCCCTTTTCATGTGTAGTTACAATCCCTCCAAGAGTGTTATATTGATAAGGGTCACTAGATCACACCAGCATATGTACTGTTCAAGATCACTCCATTCTCTAATTGCTGTCCATTAACCACAAGCACTTAAGGGCTTAATTCACTTACTATACAAGACCTCCACCTGCTGGTTATATCAGAATCTGCAGTTACTCATTTACACATGTTCTCAGTAAAGCTTATATGCACTAACGAATTGGAGTTTCTCTAGTGCACCGTACCTAGTTGGCAACTACTAGTGAATTCTCCGCTGAATTTCTCTACACTCCATCCCTAATGCTCTCACCTATACTCATACTCACCCCATGGTGGTAGTGTGCTGTGATGTGACCAAATCAATGTAACCCCTCCCCCCCCACTAAGGAAATCCGATCCTGAGGGGGCTCCATATTGCCTTGCTCCACTAATTGCTCACATGTATTGAGAACCCCGAGCTGCGACCACTCTGCTTCTTTCTTTAGTCTACTGCCCTGGGATGAGAAAGAAAAATTCCAACAAAAAAGCGTCAGTCCCGCCTAGACCTTCTATGCCTAAATCAGACCTTCTCTACTATCTACGGGCTGCAAACTCACCTGTATTCTTTACAGATTCTCCTACGCCCTCGGATCCCACACTAGAAATGGTGAACACTCCTTCTTCTTTTCCTAGCCGGGAGCAAGCCTCTGCGTCTTCCCCTGACTTCAGCGCTATCATGCGCAAGCTGGACTTTATCCCTACGAAGCAGGATATACAAGACCGTGAATCCTGGCTCCTTGATAGATTGTCGTCCCAAAAGCAGCCCTTTCTGAAGAAGTCACCCGGATGACCTTAAGAGTGGACCAGGTTGAATCCCAGCAAGAAACACAGGGAGGAGATATACAATTTCTCCACTCCACAGTAGCATCTCACGCAGCAGCTCTGAAATGCATGCCAGTCTAGAAGACCTAGACAATAGAGGAAGAAGGAATAATCTTCGGGTGTGAGGTCTTCCAGAGGACATTCCCACAGTAGGCCTAGAGGATGCTCTTACAAGAATCTTTAATAGTGTGCTGGACGAACATGCTGACAACGTTATAAAATTTGACAGAGCACATCGCGCCCTTCGCCCCAGAAATGCCCAGCCTGACCATCCACGAGATGTAATCTGCCGGCTACACCACCAAGGAGCGTATTATACAATGTGCTAGACGTCGAAGCAACATTGACTTTGAACACCACCCAATACAAATTTTCCAAGATCTATCATGGCACACCTTACAGAGAACGTAGAGCACTACGCCCCCTCACAGAGCTGCTTTAAACACGCAACATTAAGTACATTCAGTCTCCAAGTGTCCCACACTGGGAAATCAGCTGTTCTACAAGACCCAGAAGATTTACAACGCTTATGTGTGACGCTGGATCTCCCGAAGGGGTCTCTTCCAGACTGGCACCAACCCATCGGTCCCCAGTTTGCCAAAGGTCCCTCCTACCCCCAGATGTGGCAACCTGCTCAACGTAGACGACGGAGGCCTCGTGCTCCATCGGAATCAGCGGCAACGGGAGAAGGATGAAGCACACTGCAGTTAAAATAGGCACATAAGTTCTTTTACCCTTGGGTCTACTGTGTTTCTATCTAATTAGTATAGCTAATATAGTTCATCCCATCACCTAGTTCTAAATTGCACTAATTTCTCTCAGGGATAGGAGCTCTATCTTGAATACCCTTCTGGGTGGTATCTATTACAAATCCCGTAGATTACCCAAGGTTTCATCTAGGGGTACAACGCCCGGTTTATGGCCCCTGAATAAGTAGTTATTGACGTTTTTTCCTATAGGCATTGCTTCGCCTTATCTGTTGGAGCATTAATTTTTAGTTATTAAGTAAAATGTATAGCAGCTGATTGCTGTTCTTTTTGGAGTTCCCTTAGGCCGTTAGTACCCCAGTTTTACCAATGGCTGAATTAGTGTCCTTTTCCTTCTTTTCCACTTTTTTTGTTTTGCTCCCACACATTGCCGGCACAATGTGTCTGACCATGCCACCTTCAGCCTTTCATTTAAGCACTTCCTTAGCCATAATAAGGAAGTTCCAGTTTTTTCATGCTTTACTGAACTCTCAATTGTTATCTATCTATGACTTTCTGATACTTACAGTTTCTCACTTTTGTTGCTTTCTCTCTTTTCCTTCCCCTCTCCCCCCTCCAGATACATTCTTCAAGTGTTGTATGACCTGAACGCTCTGGTTGCCAAAATGGAAGCGCCCTGTTTCAATAAGGATGATCCCCTCTAGTCTTAAAGGTTCTTCTCCAAGGAGCCATATGACCAAAAAATATCTAAAATTCACCTCAATTAACGCTAAGGGACTTACCCGAAAAATGCTCACACCACCTACACTCACTCCATTTGGAAAAAATAGATGTGGTGTTTGTCCAAGAAACACATTTTAAAAAAAGGGCAGTTCTCGCTTTACTAGCAAACACTTCCTCACAGTGTATACAAATAACGGTACCTTGACCAAATCTAAGGGAGTAGCTATTCTCTTATCTAGACACCTCAACTTCCAGCTACATAAGGCACTTCCATTTGGTGACGGGAGAGGTATTTTGATCAAAGGTCATTCTTAATCAAATGTTTACTCTTGTTAATATTTACTCACCTAACTAGGGCCAGGTTTCCTTTCTAGAGGATACAATTGGCAAAATTGCGGAGCACTCGGAGGGTACCCTTCTCGTAGGTGATGACCTCAATTGGATTCATCTTTCGGAGCCCCACGAGCTTCAGTCAAGTTGACAAGGAAGGTAGGGAGGATCCAATGCATACCATATATATATATATACACGCTCTATATAAGTCTGACAATGTAAAGCTGAGTGCATGATGTTTTACATTGAAACTCATAAATAAAGAATATATATAAAAAAAAGAAAGAAAAAATCCCCCCTGGTACCACTATTACAATCATAATCTCTGTTACATACTCACAAAGGAACATACACTTGTATAACATGTACACGTTAGCCAAAATATATAAAGTGTAGTAAGCACAAGTTGTACTGTCAGTTTATATCTCACGTCGTACCTCTAGTAGGATCAAAGATTACATTTTGAATAAGAGGGGGAGGGGGGCCACCCCCCATTAGCCTAAGTTAAGACATAAGGGGACAGACAATCAGCAAAGGGAACAAACAGTTAGGTCGAACCACACCACTAAGGAAACAATATTGCATAATTCAGATAGCTCCTCTGGGGTTATAGCATATGGCGATTCGCACCATCTCGCCCAAATCTTATAATATTTATGTAGGGACTTTCTGTGGGCATACAGAAACCTTTCATGGCCCACTGTGTTTCACTAGTGCCACCCAATGCGACACATTTGGGGCAGGGTCATCCAAGATCTGGCAATAAAAACCTAGGCCAGTGTAGAGAGATTAAGTATGTATTTATACATGATGATGTTGAACTACTCTTCGAGATATGTCCCAAAAAACGCAGTTAATGGTCCAACGAGGGATGTTCTTCTACAGTGACCCTAATGCACGTCCAGACTCCCTCCCAATAGCAATACATGCGTAGGCAAGACCACAGTATGTGCCAGAAACCATCGTCTGGCACTTCACACTTTGGACACTCAGAGGAGGCATGTAGACTAAACATCTTAAGGCTCAGTGGGGTATGATAAACTCTGTGCAGAATGTAATAGTGGCTCTGCTAAAATCACAAACTGTCTTGTGCATCCCACTTTATGTTCCCATGCCTCATCCTCCAGGGGGCCCAGATCTAGCACCTAGACACTACAGAAATTTTTCATACATCAGCCGCCCCCACTGCATTTCAACACTCTATTAATATATAACTGGCCTACAGATTGTAATGGAGAGCGGGACCATGTGTTTTGAATGCTGAGGGCCTGAATTTCAGGGTAGTTCTTGTTATGCCCTATAGGCACCTCCAGACCCGTTCCCTCACTCCCCCAGGAACTGCCCCGCCAGTTTCCACACCTCAACTGCCTGTCTAATAATGGGGCAAGAGGATCTGGCTGACCTTGTAATGGCGAGTTATGAGGTGAAGAGTGGCGCACTAGAGCGTGCAGCACGCTCTCTGGTCCTCCCGGAGTTATCTGATATCAACTGAGCAAGCTGTGAGACAATGTAGTATTTGCGAAAATTGCTCCTCATTGAGTGCCCAGCATCAGTCAAAAAGAGTAATTTATAGTCCACGTATTAGACTATTGTATCTACCGGATCGCCCGGAGTCCCACAATATCTGGAAGCATGCGAATGATACAAGCACAGGGCTCTATAGCCAACGCAAACAATGCCGGCAATAACGGACAACCCTGTCGCGTACCGCAACCCAGAGCAAACAAGTTAGTGCAAATCGTGGCCGCGGGGGCAGAGTATAAGAGTCGCACCCATTTGATGAAGCAGTCCCCAAAACCAAACCATTTTAACACCTCCCAGATTTATGGCCATTCGACAAAATCAAATGCCTTAGCAGCATCCAATGACATAAGCGCTGCCTCCGGTAAGGAGTTGGATATTGCTAAACAATCTGCGGAGGTTAATGGTAGTTGATTTACCAGGCATAAATCCAGTCTGGTCGGGGAGGATAATGGGCCTGATTCAGAGAGCCGCTGCCGATGGTATTGCAAATATACGCATCAAAGTGGCATAGGTTACATCCCACTGAATAAACAGTCACTTTCCTTGCAAACAGCGGCCGGACCTAAAGTTAGACCTGCATTGACTTGCCCTATCTGGCCACACTCACTTCCGACCTTATGTGCAATAGTTGCGTATATTTAGGGTCCTATGTCTGTAATCGCGCCCACTTTCCCTCATCTCAATGCCTCCCCCTGTCCATTTCTATGCAAATCCTTTGGTTCCTAGATTTCTGCTGGACTTAGGATCGCAATTGTTTCCGACCGATTCACAAGTCCGATCTTAAGGCATTTCCGACCCTAACTTCAACGTACATGGCGTTGCACTATTACTACGCATGCGCAGTTGATGCAAAATCGATCTGATCCTAAATATACGCACCTAACTATCGTTAATATCGGATCTCTGAATCAGGCCCAATGTGCGTAATTACGTCATTCAATCTAGTGACCAATAGTTTATCTAGAATTTTAATGTCAGAGTAATGAAATGGGGCGATAAAGCTCAGAAAGAAGGGGATCCTTATCTGGCTTAGGAATCATGGCAATGAGGGCTTCCAGCATGGAGGGAAGCAGCTCCTCATCCTCCAAAAATTTATTAAAATATTGTAGCAATCAAGGTGCAAAAAACTGGGGAAATGCCTTCTATCGGGGTACTGTCCACCCCCGGAGCCTTTTGATTTGGAGAGGAGCTAAAGACTCACTCCAGTTCCTGCTCAGTGATTGGGGCCTCTAGAAGTCAGCAGATTCCTGCAGGAGTGTACGGAAATGGATCTGGTCCAGATAGTCAACTAGTTGTTCAGGCAAAAAAAGAACCTCGTTGCATAGAGGGCTCTGTAAAAGTTATAGAATACTTCCACAATTTCTGATCCCATGCAACGCATACACCCCTCCACATCCAAGATAGCTAAGTTAACATTGTTGCCCCTGGTTTCCCTCGACAGGCACGCAAAGTAACTGCCCCCAGCATCCATTGCTTAGTAAAGCACAGCCTACACTAAGATTTGTCGAGCAAGTAATCAGTCCACTCCCTCTGACACCGCAGCCAGGACTCCCGATCCCCGATAACGGGCCTCTAATTCTCCACAAGATTGTTTCAACTTTGATTCCCGTGCCACGTGACCATACTTAATACCCACAACATGTTTGATAAAGAAGCCCCACATGAATGCCTTAAATGCCTCCCACACTGTCACAGCACCTGCATAATCTTGTTTGTCATGGAAGTACTGTTCCCAAGAAGAACCACCAGGCCTTAACTGGGTTTATGAGTTTCTAGACTTCCTCAAACAGTCAAGTCTAACAGTCTAACTACGCTAGCTCTGAAAAAAACAAAGTCAAAGTGGCATTGTGGGTAACAGTATTTTTAGCTGGTTGATTGTAGCAGGTTCAGCGCTACTATCCCTAGTGGTTGGAAAAACTTATAGTATATCTTGAATATACCTAAGTATATCTAAGAATGTGTTGCTTTCAGATATTGGGCTGGATCCAGACCTTGTTAAGTGCATGAACTTAGTTACACCTGGGCTAAACCATGTTGATTTCAGGGGTAGCCAAATTAATTGTATTCTTTGCATGCAGGGATATATCTTTAAATTGCTTACTGCACACATATACTGACCAGGGTTACTATCACACTGTTATTTAGACTTGGGATAGGAAACATCACCTCTCAATTCTAATACTGTTTGCAACAGATGAAATATGACTCCCCTGTAATCAACATGGTTTAGCCCAGGAGTAACTAAGTTCATGCACAAGGTCTGGATCCAGCCCATTGTCCCTATTTAGGTATCTACGTTGACTGTATTGTGGGGTTCTGAATCTAGATCAAGTGGGTGTAGATCTGTGGGTATATCTATATGTATATAGCGACAATGGAATGTTGCTTTGTCCAGTTGTTGTAGAGTCTTTTGCACAGTCTCAGTATTTACACAATGAAATCAATGTGGAATCACTGCTTTGATCTTTCAATGAAGGCAGGGTAGGAGACAATGGGAAAGAGAAAAAAGGAAGACAAAAGTGTACACTGTGTATAAAGGTTTAAGGATTATGTAGATTGCACTCACACAGCTGTTTCTTGGTTCAAAGCACGTCAGATAGTGGAGGTGGTGAACCGCCTGATCCTCAGGTGCTGAGCTGGCTGCCGCCTGATGCTGCGCTGTAGAGGTGTTGTCTGGTTCACTGCTGGGATCGGAGGTTGGATGTCTGCTGCTGGCGTGGTCCGGGCTGTCACTTGTGCGGGGTACGGCTTGGGGGTGCCTGATCGGTCCTCCGGGTCGGTGATGTGCCTCGGTGATGTTCGCCTTGCAGGGTAGATTTTCCTCCCGTTCCGTCCTCTCGCGGCTGCTCTTTTAATCTGGATAGCTGTGGATTAGTGCATGTATGTTTGTCGGTCCCGTATGGCTGGGTGTTCGATGGCTGCTCCAGGGGTAAAGTCAGCTGTTTCTAGGCGTTCTCCTGCTGTGCGCTTGGCGCGCTGCCTTTGCACACCTGGGAAAAACTTGTAGTACTGCACTACTCTGTGTCACTCCGTGTTGATTAAAAATATGATTTATTGAACAAAATACAATAAATGGTTTTCTGATTTCCTCCTACGCGTTTCGTCACTTAAAAGATGTGACTTCATCAGGGAAGGTGAACTGAGGGTATGTGGTGCCAGACCGACAAACATACATGCACTAATCCACAGCTATCCAGATTGAAAGAGCAGCCGCGAGAGGACGGAACGGGAGGAAAATCTACCCTGCAAGGCTAACATCACCGAGGCACATCACCGACCCGGAGGACCGGTCAGGCACCCCCAAGCCGTACTCCACTCAAGTGACAGCCCGGACGACGCCAGCAGCAGACATCCAACCTCCGATCCCAGCAGTGAACCAGACGGCACCTCTACAGCGCAGCATCAGGCGGCAGCCAGCTCAGCACCTGAGGATCAGACGGTTCACCACCTCCACTATCTGATGTGCTTTGAACCAAGAAACAGCTGTGTGAGTGCAATCTACATAATCCTTAAACCTTTATACATAGTGTACACTATTGTCTTCCTTTTTTCTCTTTCCCATTGTCTCCTACCCTACCTTCATTGAAAGATCAAAGCAGTGATTCCACATTGATTTCATCGTGTAAATACTGAGACTGTCGGTGCAAAAGACTCTACAACAACTGGACAAAGCAACATTCCATTGTCGCTTTATACATATAGATATACCCACAGATCTACACCCACTTGATCTAGATTCAGAACCCCACAATACAGTCAACCTAGATACCTAAATAGGGACAATATCTGAAAGCAACACATTCTTAGATATACTTAGGTATATTCAAGATAAACTATAAGTTTTTCCAACCACTAGGGATAGTAGCGATGAACCTGCTACAATCAACCTGCATAAATACTATAACGTTTTGGGACGTTATTAGCAGTCGGCAGCACATCCCCACAACAAAAGCAGAAAGAGACTGAGCGCTGGAACTCCTCTAAAAATCTCAACAGTATTTTTAGGCCTTAAGCTGGGTACATACTGCAAGGTTATCTGCCAATTATTGTGTAAAACCAACGCCATTTGTCAGATAGCCCCGTCATCTTATCAGTGTATAATGTCCCACAATGCTAGACTAGATCTTTGGGAGCCCCTAATTTTTCCAGTCAAGTGATATCCCAATGTCTCTAGAAAACTTCAGTGTGTATTGACACAAAGCTGATTCTTAGTTAATAACGCCATCAGACTTCCATATGCTACAGATGGAAGTCTGCTGGAAAATGGTACTGCGCATGTGCAGTACCATTATCTCCACAACGGAGTGCAGCAGACTGATGCTGCTCTCCATGTGGATCAGAGACCCCCCATGCATAGGAGATACTTAACGAGGGGTGGGCATAAGCATTTCCTTTGTACAACAAAGGCTTGGTTAAGCCCTTATGTACAATTCAGTATTCCACATGGAAGGGTTTCCATGCGGAATACTTAAGATAGGGTCCTAGTGGCGAATCCACAATCCTGCTCTCTTAGATGCTGGCTTGTGGATCACAAATTCCATATGATAGCCTCTGCAGAGGAGACTACCATATGGAAAATATAAGTAAGTGTGAATCTGGTCCAATATCTTCTCTGCAATGATTCCCATTCTTATTTCTGCATAGGACCACCTTGTGGGCGACCACATCATTGCAGCAAAGGTTTATTTGACCAGTTTGTAAAACTATCTTCAGGAAACTAGAGACCAGTGTACGGGTCATTCGGGGTTTTAAATCGTTAATGCTGTTTGACAAGAAGCGAGATTGTGAGTTAGCCCCCTTTGATTATTTGCTTCTTCGAATGTCTAAGAAATGTTAGTGGCTTATTTTTTGTGACAATGGTTGTGTAAATTATTCTCATAACCAAGTTTCATGGAGTAAATAATCTCCCACTCTACCAACAAAAGTGTTGTCTGGTAACTTTTATATATTTTTCAATTAAAAGCACTGCATGGGAGGCTTCGGGTTCCGGCAGGCATGTGAAAAGCCGTCGGAATTTCAGCTCTGCCTGCCCCAACACCTATAGCCAGCTAATTTGCGCCTCTCAGCTCTGGATAGCGGCCAGAACGGTAGCATATTTTTAGGGGAAGAGCCTGCGATAATGGACAAATTCCTATCTAGCGCTATGCCAGCGAAAACTCCAAAAACGAGGCAGGAGGGACAGCGGGACGCGCATAAAATGGCGGCAGCTGCAGGCACAGTGGGAACAGCGCGTACAGGGAATTCTCCTTCTCCCAGCAAAGATCTCCCTCCTCAGTTATCTCCTGTAAGAGAGACTCTCATTCCAAGTTCACAAACTTCCTTCTCCTATGAGGAGGAAGTCAAAGCTATCACAGACACCATGGGGCCTCTCCTAGAAGCACAAGCTCAGACATTTACAATGGCAGTGCAAGAGATTAAAGAGCAGCTAGTGCAAACGAATCAGAAGGTGCTTACAATAGAGATATGGAGATATGAGATATGTTTCAGGACATTTTTCAGCTTAAGATACCCTAAATAAAGAGAAAAATCAGATCTGGAACAAATTGGACGATCTGGTAAATCGATCCCGCTGCAATAATTTGCGTGTGATTGGGCTACCTGAGACACTGAGAGGACCTGATCTGTTCAGATTTCTTTCGGATACCCTACCCACATTATTGAAAACTGAGCAAGAGTGCTGTGGCCCATCACTTGGGACCACCCAGGGACTCCGTCAACTCCAGGCCGCATCCGGTGATATTCAATAATTCAATTAGATATTAAATTATCACCATAAAAAAGCACTCTGGAATGCGAGTAAGCGTACCAATGAAATTGTGTGGGAAGGCTACAGAATCTGATTGTTCCAAGGCTACTCCATGGAGGTTACAAGAGCGCGTAAGGAATTTTCTCCAATCTGCACAAATTTGGTGAAAGCGGGAAGAAAGTTTGCTTTAATCTACCCTGCACGCCTTTGAATCTTCTTTGGGAAGGATTATAAAGATTTTCTTACACCTAAAGAAGCCTACGGTTTCCTCGAGGAAGAAAGAAGTGTTCCTGAACCACCTGGTGAAGCGACAGAAGGATGAAGTGGTATTCTATCCTGTGTCATCTTAACTTTTGATTTTAACCCCTAGTGCCTTCATTCTTCTTTCGCCTGGATCAAGCTGGAAGAGGAAGTCATCTCTTTGTCGGTCCATCTGTCTTGAAGTTATTTCACCGGAGCTGAACTATATAATGGAGTGGGACATAAGGCGTGAGCATATTCGGCAAGTATTTGAAATATTTTTTGTTTCTCTAATTTACTCCCGGAAGGCTGTTTTTCTCATTTGATGGAGGGGGGGGGGGGGGGCGGTGGGGGGGGGGGGGGGGGGGGTGGATACACTCCCTTCTCTTGGTTGTTTTTGGTTGCTAAGTTACAGTTTTTAGTTTGGCATTTTTTTCTTTTACTTAAAAATTGTTTCTGGTCTAAATTTTATTGTATTATGGCACTATTGCTAATAGCTAAATGTTCCAATTGTAAACATGTCAAAGCAGCACTCCACTATCTTGCAGCACTGAGGTATTATTTTTGTATTTTGAGAAATATTGTACAATTCCTCATAAATGTTCGTTGTCTTTTATAATTGGTAATGGCTAGCATCAAAGTAGGAACGTGGAACGTTGGAGGGATCAACTCTCCCATTAAGAGGAAACGTCTATATTAAGAGATTAACCTTAGATATTATTCTATTACAAGAGACGCATTTGGTTGAGAAAGAATTACTTAAACTTAACTGCGATGCATATAAATTGTTATCAGCAGCCCATTAGAACTCCAAAGCAAGAGGAGTCGCTGTATTAGTAAATAGAAATGTTGTTTGTGAGATACATGGTCAACAGACTGAAAAAGAGGGGAGATACTTGATTCTTGATGTTTCACTAAATATGTCTCATTTTACTATATGCAACCAATATACCCCAAATATTTACAGTAAGACCTTTTTTCAGAATTTGCTATCTCTTCTCTATGTTCATATTGACTCTTATCTGATTGTGGGAGGAGATTTTAACTTAATAGCTTCTCCTAGTCTGGATAGACAAACAAACAGGTGTAAAAGGCTCACGTAAATTACCTAAATTAGGAATCTCAGAGTTTGCCAAGAAATCGCACTTAGTGGACATATGGAGAATGAGACACCCAGGGACAAAAGGAATTTTCCTGTCTCTCAGTTGCCTATCATATGTTGTCAAGGTTAGATCACTTGTTGATCTCTGAGTCTCTGTTACCCCAAGTCAGAGATAGAGCCAATAGTAAATTCGGATCATGCCATGGCATAGATGAAAGTAGAAGCAGATAAACCTAAATCAGCATACCCTCAATGGAAATTTCCCACTTATTTGGTAAAAAAAACACAAAGTTTCGTGATATGCTCAAAGCTACATGGGCTTCATTTCGACAATCCAATCATGCTCACCTGATTCACAACCATATTGACAAACATTTAAGACTGTAGCTAGAGGTGCAATAATTTCATTTGTTTCAGCATACAAAAAGGAAATAATAGTACCTACAGACTCAGAAGGCTCTTACTACTGCATATCATATCTAGATAGCGAATCCTACACAAGCCCATCTTGATCAGTATAACATCAAAAATTTTGGCCGCGGAGATTGGAGAAAGATTGTTGAATTTTTTCAATTCCATATGAACAGAGAGAATTGCTCCTCGATATCTTAATGCCGCAGTAATAAAAATTTTGCCAAAACCAGGGAGAGCTTTAGATTTACCCTCTTCTTATAGGCCTATCTCCTTGCTAAATACTGATTATAAGATTTTCACAAAAATTTTAGCTGACAGACAAAGTGATCCTACCAGAGATAATCCATCCAGATCAAACGGGGTTTATTTGGGATAGACATTCGGTGGTTAATATCCGGAAGGTTTTAGCTGTGATACAACATGCAGAGTGCTCTGAGGGGTCTGACTCGGGGATGATCCTATTATTGTATGCTGAAAAAGCATTTGATATGGTCACCTGGGACCATTTGATGGGATCGTTGCGGGGGTTCGGATTCCCGGAAGAGTTTGGATTATTGTTCAGTGCACTATATATAGAACCATACACTTGCGCCATGGAAAATGGGATAATTTCTGACACTTTCTTTATACAAAAGGGAACACGTCAAGGTGTCCATTATCACCTTTACTATTCGCAATAGCAATTGAGCCCTTGGCAGTAGCTTTACGAAATTTATCAAGGTTTAAAGGGATAACAATCTGCAATATAGAACTTAAGCTAGCCATGTTTTCTGATGACATGTTACTGTTCATGTTTCATCTACATGAATCTATCCCAGCGGTTTTGTCTCTTATTGCATTATTTGGATCATTTTCAGGATTTAAAGTAAATCTTACAAAATCTGAAGCACTGTTATTGTGTGACTCTCTCTCTCAGAGCACTAAAGAATTAATTGCTTGCAATTTTAGATTGACATGCTCTCAGTTCCGTTATCTAGGGGTACAAATTACCACTACAACACAAACACTTTATAAAGCTAACTTTCATGCAGTGTTTGTATCTATTGCAAATACACTGCAAAATTGAATGAATCTACCTTTGTCCCTGATGGGATGGATGGCAGTTGTTAAAGGGGTAGTCTTTCCAAGATTATCATATCTTATTCAAATGCTCCCTATTTCACAGACTAACAATGATATTAATAACTGCACTAAATTGTTTACAAAATTTATCTGGCACAATAAGAAACCGAGAGTAGCAAAAGCTAGGCTACAATTACCTAGAAGAGAAGCAGGCCTTGGGTTTCCAGATATACAAAAATGTATTCCGTTACCTGTCTGATTGGTTGCTTAACAAAAGAGTATACACTAATCTGGAATTGGAGCAATCGCTTGTAACACCTCTCGCCCTAGGGGCCTTATTGCACATCCCCAGAAAATCAATACCAGATGAGAATGAATAGTATTTTATTTAAGGACACATATAAATCATGGACAGATATCCATAAGATTTTGAAGAGTGATCCCCCAAAAACTAGATATAACACACTGTGGGGAAATTCAGCCTTTGCACCCAGCTTGCAGAATGCTTTTTTGTGACTTGGAAAGACAAGGACATCAGAGCTAATTGTAATGTTTTCAATCCTGGGGGCCAGCTATATACTTTCGATGTGCTTAAAGATAAGTTCGGAATATCTAATAGACATTTTTATATGTATTTACAAGCACAACATTTTGCCCAGACAACCACTACTAATTCGCCTCCGGCTGAGAACTCGGTTGAAAAGTTATTAGTCTTCTTAAAGTCTTATCCATTTCATATAAGATATTTATATGATGCACTTTGGACGAATTCAACTAAAAGATGGTCTGGCCCTTTACAGGCTTGGAAAAAAGATATCCCAGAAATGGAATATCTGGAAGAGCCATTCAAATTTTATGAGGCAGCCATGAAAGCTTTAAGTTCCTCGCAATTGCAAGAAATCTACTTCAAAATTATAAATAGAGCTTATATCTCCCAGGCACAGCGAAAGTATATGACGGCAGAGGAAACAGGGCAGTTTTTAAAATGTCATGCAACCAAAGCAACTTTTATTCACAATGTCTGGGAATGTGGTAAAATTAGTAAGTTCTGGGATAAGATCCTTTTTTATATTAATTCTTTGTTTGGCCAACAGCTGCCCAAGAGTCCATTAGCCTTTTTGTGGAGATCACAAGTCCCTACAATCTTGTCCTGGTTTTCGAAGATAGATTTCTTTTCTTAATGTCCTGGACAGCATTGAATTTCATATTGCCCTGACTTATGAAAAATTCAAGGATCTATAATTTCCATGGTTGAATTTCAAAAACCACCCCCCCCTAACATCCCCCTTGTCCCATGTCATTTTATATCTCTTAGCATCTACTTAGGGACATTTGGATCTAAAACCATCTTTCTGGATTTCTCTCTGTGTACCCCATGGAAATACTGTGGCCTAGCAGTGAGACTGTAAATTTCTAGATTCCTGCTTAATGATCCTTTTAAACTGTCCTATCTTTAACTGATCCTGTCTAAACTCTGTTTAAAGAATGTTGTACATTGCTAAGACTAAATAAAATACAGTTTACACAAAAAAATCTGTGCATAAAGTACAACATATATTGAAACTAGACTTTTTATTATTATTTCTAATAATAGACTTCAAAGGGTGTGGGTCCCCGCAAAGAAAATCTGAATTAAAAAAATTCAGATTGCTCCCAGCCAGTTGCAAACTGGCTGGGATTACTATTGCATATGCCTCGAGGAGGCATTACAATCGATCCACGGAGCACCAAGCTTTCAATGCTCCAAAAAGTTATTAAAAATAGTCCCCCAGTCCATTCCCTAATTCTTACCCTAACCCTCCCCTCTCACTACCCTAACCCTAACTCTCCCTTCCTGGCAGCCTGACCCTAACCCACCATCTCCCACAGCCTGACCCTAACCCTCCCTCCCCTGCAGCCTGACACTAACCCTCCCTCCCTTACAGCCTGACCCTAACCCTCCCTACCACGCACAGATAATTTACTCACCTGTCCCTGGTCCGGCAAGCAGCGGGGGAGGTGCGGCGGAGGGATATCGCGGATTGCGAAAGTGAATGGGTGAAGTATGTGGAACGGCTTACTCACCCATTCCTTAAAAAAAAGTAGAAAAAGGTAAGTATTTGAAAAAGGGACAGCCGAAAAGGATCTTTTCGGATGTCCCTTTTTCGGTAATCACATTTTCTTACCGGAGATTGCAACCAGACTTCAAGTATGCACTTTCAAACTACTCCTGAAATTCCTTCATCCACAGATATAGAGATTTTCAAACAGCTTCACCTAAATCCTGTTCGTTTTCACTTTTGAGTTTCCTAGCCTTCTAAAACAGGCATTCTGAATGAACCAAACATCCGGTGTTTACCGAAATTGTATACTGCACATGCGTAGTCATTTTTTTTAACGTAATCGACATATATTTTCGGTACGTAGATTGCATATATGCAGTCTTAAAGTCTGCATATACGCAATCTACGTACCGAAAAATGACTACGCATGCGCAGTATACAACCCTGCAAGCCGCCGCATGTCCTTCCTTGTTCTTGGGAAGAGAACATATCAGAATTGAGAACTGTTCGCTATAAGTAACCGTTCCCAATATTAAAAATTGGAAAGTAAATTATTTCAACACTGAAACAGCCGCAATTCAGCTGGCGGTTGTATCGGTGTCGAAATAGGGTCTTTCTAACCGGCAACTAGATCCAATTATCCAATTCTTGTTATAATGATTGTTAAAAATGTAAAGCGCTAAGTAATTTGATGACACTACATAAAAGCCTATTAATAAATACATTGGATCCTAACCATTGCAGGGCTAAACACTGACCATCAGAACCTTTCTGATGAAACATCAAATGATTCCCCCATCCCTACTCCCTATAAATACTTGTCCCTTACATCACAATATGCTCCACTATTCATTTTTTTAAATGGTTTTTGAATTTTTATGTTTCAATGTTTAGATGTTTAGAATATAGACAAAAAAAAATACACACAGATACTATGGTCAGAATAGGACAAAGTAAAAAAGAAAAAAAAAATCAGGGATGATTGAGTACAATTACTAGGAACAAGAATTCAAAGCAAGGTGAGTCCACAAATGCTCACATGAAGCTTAAATGAGACCGCCGAGTACATGGATCACAAGATGCCAAGTCAGGAAAGCTTTGGGAAGTGTGACTTGCTTACAAAGTCAAAAGCTTGCTTCTCAGGCACCCTTGTGCCTATAGAGATGCAGAAATTGTCAGGGCATAAATGCTTTAAGAAAGTGTTTGTTCCAACATGCATGTACATCTTTGGAACGAACGCAAGGTTTCGGAATCATATCCACAATATTATGTCAAGTACTAAAGACTTATCTCCTAGACTAAGGCTACATATTTAGGATCAGACTGACTGACAGTAGATGCCTTCAGTAATCCTAGTAGAAAAAAAGAGATTTGAAGCTAATTTTATCTATAAGGTAAAACATGAAGATTTATGTCTATGGATTGAAGTAATATAGCCAGAAATTATCTGGGGTTACTGCCATAAACAAAGAAAAATGGAAAATTATCCATTGATGAGTTTAAAGAGTTGTTATGAGCAGTCTGCTCAGAGCAAATAAATTGGACCAATCTCATTAATGATCAGCCACATACCATCTTAGATATTGTTCCAATGACTGAGAGGTGCATTCCGTCTGACCATTACCGTCTGACCATTACTGCGGATAAAAAGAAGACAACGATAATTCAGTACCTAAGCTCTGACAACCAGCTCTCCAGATTTTAAACTGTAATAAAGGATGAGGATAATTATATAGTGATAATTATATAGGTCCGGATCTAGAACTCCGTTGGCCAGCGGTGATCTGATCCAAGGTCCCCACGGCATTCTAAATTCTGTATGGGCAAGGGGAGGCCACTTCCCTCACTCGTACAGAGTTAAGGACCCTACCTTAAGATTTCTGCACCATCCACACATAAAATGTGGATAGTGCTGATATCTGGATCGTACGTGAGGGCTGAAACCAGCCTTTACCGCACGAATAGCTCCCCTCGCTACATAGCAGAAGCGTTTCTGCTTACTGCCCTGTCCTACTATTGCAATTTTTTAGCAGGACAGAATTCTGGATTGAGATCCGTCCTGATAGTGTGCCATTCCGTAGAATGGACCATCTATAGCTAGGTTCCATTCCTTAAAATACTTTTTTAACAGATAACAATTTATGATTTTCAAAATCTTTGGTTTCAGAGAAAGAAATGTCTCTGGAATATCAGGATGATATTTACATGAGCTGGGAAAGAAGATCTCCAGTTATGTTGTCATCAAATATTTCTGACATCAAAGAAAGTTCTACTTATTCATAGAATTTTCATTTATTTTAAGGATCCGAAAATGCTACTGTGTTCCTAAAACACAAAGTGTATTGCAATGGTAGTTGATGTGATTTGTTGGTCTAGTAAACTCAATTTTACGTCAACATATTTTCAACAATATTGTATGAGTAAAATAATTAGGCCAGTTATACAGCCTAGGTTTTTAATATATTGCCAATATCTTAATGATAAATTTAGGTTAGAAATTGTTGTGTACCCATCAGTGAAACACAAGGAATGTGTTAATGAAACAAACAAAAAGCATGCTGGCTGCTGCCAGTAACACCCCTAGGCCTTATGAACCAGGACATCACCTTGGACATCAGCTTCATTCACAGAATCACAACAATCTGCTAAAAAAATACTGGTAGCACGCTGCAGTTCTGAATTTGAAGCAGTAGTGGAGGGAGTAAGCCAGAGCTCTATTCATACCACAGATAGCGGCTCAGGCCCGGCAGCTGCATATACAGAGTTGCAGTATGCTACTAATATAATATAGTTGATGGCCGCAGCTCTGTAACCAGCAACTGCAGCTGATTAACTGTTCATAAACAACTAATCAGCTGCAAGAACATGAGCATTTCATGTGTCGTTCTCCACATGCGCAGAGCTGCGAGCGACTTTCACGTACATCTGATGAGAGGAGGGGCTCACATAGTGCATATCAGCTACTTTTTTTCATTCAAAGTGGAGCAACGCACGCCATTCATTGCCTTCCGACCAGAACATGAGGATGCTGCGTGTCTGTCAGGTAAGTGCTGTGCAGGGGATAAACTGGTGCTGTGCCATCTCCACACTCCTAATATACATTTTATACATGAGGGTTTATAAGGGGTCTGGGAATGGCATAAACTATATGTATGGTATATTAGGAAGTGATAATGTCACACTTTATACAATATGTAGTTTCTCATTACCAGACCCTAATGTACCCTATATAGATATTATAGTATGTTCTATTCCTGTACACCTAATATACCCCACATATATTATAGTGTGCCATTCCATATTCTAATATGCCCCTTATGTACATTTTTATAGTGTGCTGTCTATATAAAGTAGGAATTGAACGTACTATAATTTTTCTGGGGAATTAAAAGTCTGGGAAAAGCACAATTTAAAGTACATGTTTTGTATACTATGGGTCTGGGAATTGTACACTATTTATTGTAGTATAATATATATAATTCTTTTTTATATCCATATTGAATCTACATACTAAGGTACCTAACACATGTATACACACACAGACAAGGGTTAATTGATTTTTATTGAGTAAGCAGCCAATTAACCTACCAGTATGTTTTTGAAAATGCGCGAGGAAACAGGAGCACCTGGGAAGAAACCCACACAGACATGGGGAGAACATACAAACTCCACACTAGTCCAGGAATCAAAAAAGTGCTAATATACTATAAACCAAATATATTGTATGTGCTATTTCCAGAACCATATTATGCCACACTTGGAACATACTCAAATTAAAGTCAAAGAAAACGTAAAATATGATTATAGTAGCCACAGATATACCAAGTAGCAAAGAAATTAAGGACAAACATTGCTGTAGCTACAAATACAAAAAGAGCTAATAATGGACCGGATCCAGAATTAATAGCGTCAGGTGATTTACGCACGCAAGGTGCGTAAATCACCTGACTGAACGGAGGGCGCATGC